>VFFE01007179.1:1532348-1557651 GCA_008921705.1 Burhinus oedicnemus | reverse complement strand
AAAAAAAAAAAAAAAAAAAAAAAAAAAAGAAAACAACAAGAACCTCAAACTGTCAAATCTTCAGAAAGAAGTTTATGAAGACTTCCGGAGGTCTCTGAAAGGCAATGGGGAGCGCTGCTTCCACAGCGTGCCCATCAGAGGAAACCCACAGCGCATGATGCTCCACCAGGTGGGTTACTCTGCGCCACGCTCACGTTCCAGTGAATGGCACCGGGGAACAATAGCTGGCTACATAAACCGCTATTCCACTGAATTTCAGCTACTACTACTACCACTACGTTGAAACAAAGATTGTAAATATATGTTTAGAAATCTTTTCACTGCCTTTTCTCAGGAGGTTGTAGCACAAAGCACCTGCGGACGGATCCTCTCTATACACAAGACTGCAGGCAGGTGCCCGTAGTGCTTCATCTTGGGGCTCAGTGAGGGGCAGGGGAGGTGTAGGACAAACTGGGGAAAAAATCACCGCTTTTCGATCCTCTTACCATGCCTTTGTTTTATTTTAAGAAAACTGCACGCTGCCAGAAATCAAGGCAATGAGAAACATCTGTGTTTCCTCATTTTTGAAACACAGTTATTCTTTGAGTACTGTCTGCTGCACATGCTTTTCATATTTTGCACCTTTTTAATTAAAAACATTTCTTCCATCATTTTCTTTTAGAGTGCTGTTTACTTTTTCTGCCGTTGTAAGGTTATTGAGATTTAGAGGAGGAAAAGCAGTACCCATGAGATCTCTGAGGTGAGTGGGTGAACTAAACCATGGAAAGAGCCCGTAACAAGGTATCACAACAGGAACAGGCATCAGGCAGGTGTATCATCCCCGAGAAGTCAGTGAAAGCACAGAAACGACAGGACAAATTAGGTTCTATAAATTAAAATGTAAAGAAACTCTGACTAAGCATCTTGAATGTCTCATGAAATAAGAGGTCACTAAAAGATTGCTCTTGCTTGTGTCAACAGAATCCCTTCGAAAACGAACGCCTGTCTTGTGCTGGTACCATGATATATCTATTCTGCCGTTACTAACTTCTACATTTTTGCATCGCGCCTCTGTCAAACATTGAACACAGCATCTTTACTCATTACCTTGTAAATCTACTGTAGCAACCTAGAAGTCATAAAATTGCCAATGTGTATTTATGGAGCAGGTGTATTTTATCAGGGCTTTTTCTTCCATATCTTTTAGCGGTAGTAGACTGATACCTATTGAAATTCAGAAACATTTTGTATAAATAGATGTTTATTTTGTTGTTATTTAAATATATGAGACTGTACTATATGTGTGGCTCCTGATACTTACATGCAAATTTCTTTTAAAAAGATGACTAAGCCAATTTAAACTGCATGTAAAGAAAACATTTCTTTACCGAGACTTGCATGTCAAATTTCAGCCAGAGAGAATTTTAATACAGAACCCTTACACTTACAAACCCCTCAGAAACAATATTTATAATGGAAATGTTGACAGCACCTTCAGTACAGCGGTGAAAATAACACCACCATAATGAAAAAGAAATGATGATAAACAGAATATATTATAAAGTAGGGTCTAACAAATTCATAGCCTTTACTTTTGTCAGCAAGCTGGCGACAGGCAGTGAAATACAAAACAAGCCTTAGCTTTTAAATAAGAACAGCCTGAACAACAAAAGGACTTCTGTAAAATAGATTAAGAAAATATAATACCATCCTTACTGCATAAAGTACTATTTTCATTAGAAACCATAATTCACAAATTAACACTAAGAGCACTTAGAAGTGAAGAGGTGAAAAATGTGGCTATCTGTCATTTTGGTAGCATATTTTCTTCCAAAAGACATTCTTATTACATTTCCCAGGCAGGTTTGTTAATGCCTTTTGTTTAAATATTCATACGTGGGCTTTTGAGCCTGTCTCCTGCAAAGAGAGACAGAGCCTGGGAGCTCCTGCTGAAGCTGCTCAGAGACGCAATCCATGGCACAACAGGGTGACATCCATGCGTGGATATACTGCCTTCCTTCCCACAGGGTCCTGGTGGCTGCTCTGCATCAGAACATACATACATACCTACCTACCTACATACCTACCTACCTACCTACCTACATACCTACATATAAACAGGCTACTTGGGAGGCTGGCCCATACTAAAATCTGCAAAACAAATACTGGGAATGATCCTCTTCCCATATTTTCTAACCGCATTTCTGCATTACAGCTTCCAAAGACAGCAGCAGAGGACCGGTTCCAGCAGCGGTATGTTGTGGGGCTGGGGAAGGAGGTCCTCCCTTGCCTAACGCGACACCAAAGTGACATCTCCATATGGAGGCAAGATGGAAACACTCCCATGGAAACAAACGTGGCTCTTCATCAAGTTTTTTTGGCATGAATACAACTGTTAGCCTACACAATGAGCCTGCCTGTGTAATAATATGTTAAACATGGTAACAGCCATTCTTCTATTGGTGGAAAAAGCTATATTTAGTGAAAGCGTACATCTACAATAGCATTTAGACTTTGTAAAAATATAAAAGGTAAAAGATATAACCCAGACACTACTTGGTTTCCATATTTAATCTGTCTAATGTAATGCAGTATTTAAAAAATAAAATGTAGGACAAAAATTTCAGAACAATGACACTCTACCTCTACCTGGCATGTTCTATGTAAATCAGATACTCCTGAGTTTGCAATATATTTAGTTTTCCATTCAAGACACATGCCAAGATTAAACCACTAGAAATATATATAATATCAGCTCTCACATAATTTCACTGTAAAGCATTGCCATTTTTGGTTAATGTGAACTGAGTTCTTTAAAGCAAAAAAATCAGTAACATCCTATATAATTTTGAAATGATCTTTGCAAGCAATGTGGTTCCTGACAGGGGCACACTCAGATACACAGACATGTCCATTCATGCATGTCTGGTACTGTCCTCCATTCGATACCCCATTCGAGAGGCCAAGGGGTAATTTATCTGCTCTGCACAGAAGATCTCTTACTTTTTAAAGGTTACTGTGAACAGAGGAACCGTCCCTACCTCTTTGCTAGTTTAGCCTTGTGTCTCTCTGAGTATCACTCCTTTTGGGATCCAACCCAGCGGGTATTCTTCCCACACCCAGCACAGGCACATAACTTGCGGGGAGCTGCTTACCTTGTCACCTCACCTCCTAATGGGCATATGAGTATGACAATTACACGATAAAAACTATAATAATGAAATTACTTTTTCCTGTGCATTACATGATTTGTGACGGTGTAAAAGATTAAACTAGATGGCCGGTTGTTTTCTTCTGTATCTGTCAAAGCTGGGTCTTAAGGTCTTGATTGAGGTCTTGGAACACTTTACATCCATAAAAAGTGATAAATACTAATGATTAATTAAATCTTGGTTTTCTGTTAAGAAAGGATCCTATTTCATGTTCTTTACTTAGAAAATCCTTTGCACAAGGCACGTTAGTTTATTAGAAAACAGGATGCATAACACACAGTGAGAAATTTTATCACCAATTATTTTTACTTTGAAGAATAACATTTGCTCTTCACTTGAGGGCAGTCTATCTTGTATCTCAGTTTCTATAATGCCTCTCTCTAGTGTGTTGGCAATCATATACTGACCAGAGAAGCCATCTTTAATCTCTCTATCAATTGCTTCCTGAGGAGTGTCCTCTTTGCATTCACAACTCTGTCCTTCAGATTATCTGAATTTCATGCATGCTCGATACTATGTGGAATACCTGTGGAGTTGACCCCCAGCCTATAAGTCATTGTAACCTTGGCAAGGTGCCTCTAGCACTTCAAAGTGCTGCATCATCTGTCCTACCCGTGGATTTAAATAAAATCACCTGCATTGCTATTTTTGGTCAAGCACAGAGGATGAGGCACGGGGGCAGTGATGCTGGGCCAAGGTCACATCCAGACTCCTGGGGACCACAGCCAGGTAGGGAAGAGCAATGAGCACCTGCCCCTTGGGTTCAGCCCCTCTGGCTGCTTGCACAGAGATGGTGCCTCCTCCTCTGCCCATGACAGTGGGACCAGGCTGGGCCAAGCAGCAACCTCTGCAGAGATCTTATAACAAACCAGATGAGAAGAAGAAAAAACTGGGCCTCTAAATGTCACTTTACATACTAACCCACTCAGCAGCTGACAAACACACCATCCATTCATTAGGGTGTCCCTGGGAAAAAACAATCTCTTCTCATTTTGCTTGCTGACAATTTCCTTTGGCATTAACCACATTAGCCACATATTATGTCCCATCACTAATTTTCTATTAACACATAACATTTTCTGGCCTCAGATAACCTAACCCGGATATACACTTCATTTGAATAAAAAGCTTTCTTCATGAACACTGTGGACGACACCATCATGCTGTCATTTCATCAGTTTCTAGCTCTTCTTCTAATCTTGCGGGTATTTTCTGCCCAGCATGTCTAGTATGCATAAGTTTTATAAATACAAAAATAGCTAGAAGATAACCAAGGCTCTTTTCATCATGAATTTCAGCTTCTGCAGTACTCTACGGCATTGTCGAGGCTGGCCTCGAGCGGAATACTGTTCTTAATCTTCTGTCTTGCTCATATTACGCCTCCTGCTTCCTCTGCTGTGTCAAACACAAACTTCTTGTTTCCTCCTCCAAAGTCATCTTGTATCCCCACCTCCGACCAGATCATACTGCTAAACTCCATTTTTAAAATGTTCATTTTTCAAGTTGGCACTTTCATGCTTTCTCCCATACTGTCACTCCCTCTTTGCAGGAGCTCCCCATAAACATAAGAAAAAATAACTACTCTTCCTCCAGAATGTCCCTCAAACCTCCCTTTTCTTGAAATGACTTTGTTTTTCATTGGCTATGGGCACACGGAGATGTACTACATAGCATGTTAATCAATATTACCCGATTGCTTCCTCACATTCGTCCATTCTTTTTTATTTATTTCTACATTCTTGCCTGTCTTACTCTGAGATTAGAAAATCATCTTTTAGTCCTCCTTGTTCACCTTATTTAGATAGCTACCCGCCCCTGTGATGAGGCCTTATAGGCAATATAGTGACACTAAAAATAAAGAGTTATGGGCGTATAAAGATGTCTGCGAATCGGAAGCATTCTCCTAAAGGGAGCAGAGTGGAAATTTACTGGTGAACATTAAATCTCAACTGTTCTTTGATTTTAAAAAGATGATGCACCCAGACTTGGATGGAGACATACTGGTGAGCAGCATGTGGTTTCTCATTAAGTACAGAGATATACTTTGAGTTATGGCCATGCCTTGGCTCATTTTTTACAGGAGAAAAGTCTAGATCCTGGATAGGATTTACCTCTAGGTAAATATGCCTGCCAGTCTCTGTGAGACCAGCCTTTCGCAGTCTGCCCCCAACAAGGGGTCGTGCTTTAATGCTTATTTCTGGAAGCAGATGAGGAAGCAAATTCTGACCAGGCATTTCCTGGTTCAATACTATGTATAATGTAGCATACGTACTTGAATATGCAGGAGCAAGTAATACAAGACTCCTTACCTTTTACCAGTCACTGTCTGCTAACATTATGATGAAAAACGGTAGTTGTTTTCCCATCTTACACTGTTCTTCATAATAACTAGCATAGGAGAGGTATGACAGGAGACAGGATGCATCACTATTACTTTTTAGAGACAAAACTTTACAATATATTATTGACTAAAATGCTCTTGAAATGGTGATGATACCACCTCTTTTTTACTCTTAAGGACAAAAAAGCGGTAAGCTCCAGTATTTTTTAATACTTCTTTACATGTACGGATGATGGAATGCCAAAGAAAATCATGCAAACAAAACCTTCATCAGCCTGTCCTGGAGGCCAGCCAGAGACTAGATAATTTGGACAAGACCATGATGGGCCGGATGAATGAGTGGGAACGAGATACTGCTTCCAGGCTTTGTAAAACTGCTGTAGACAGTCTGTCCTTTTCTAAAATGTGCTTAGGTTGGTTTTTTTTTTTTTTCAGAGTGAAAACAAACCCCAACATTTTTGCCTAGTTCATTTGAAAAGAAAGCCTTGAGAAGAAGGAGGCAAACCGTGCTTTGCTGTAACGGTGCTATCTGATTCAGTCATAAACCTATGGTACAAAAAGTACACCACTTAAGAATCTGCTTTTTAAGAGCTGCCAGGATTTTTAACCTCTTCTCAAAATACATGAAAGACCTCTTAAATGTATTGCCTTAGCACGTTGCAAATCTATTCATTTAGCAATTGTATTAGATATATTTCTTTGTCAGCTACCCATTTAAGAAGGGATCATCTTAAAAGGCACTGACATAAATTGTTGTGCAGAAGATCGATTAGTTTAAAAGGTTTTTCCTTTTAACAGATCAGATAGCTATTATATCTCACCATTCGGTATATGGAATTTTCATTGAACAATTTCGGTATTTAATCACTTCTTTAAACATATATTCATTTTAAATGATTTCACCCAGATTCCATGATCGTGAGTTACTAAAATGAGTTTTCCACTTGTGCATTGTATTGAATGGATGTGACCAAATAGCCAGGAAACTCTTCCGAAGAAACCAGTTTAATTAGCTAGAAGAGGCTTTTGGTGCAGAGGTAGGCATTATTCAGCTGAGGCAAGTAAAAGCAGCTTTTACGAGGTAGGTCATAAATTACCAAAATTTTGCTAAGTATTAGGGAGCATACAGGTGAGCATTGCACATCTCTAGCAGTCACGGCAGGGGCAGTGTGTTGGATCCCATCCTTCCCAGTGTAAATCACTGAATTAATTCCTACAGGTGTGTAAAGGAGTGCACATGAACTGTTGCTATTTACTGTTCTGAAAATCACACTTTTTGACAGAGATGTAATTGCTATTGTTTTTTGAAATTAGTTCATAAGAAAGATGCTGAAAACGGCAATCTGGTAAATAACTTTAATTGAATTCTAAGGGCAAAATTCTGCCAATCATTATTCCCATTGGGTAACACTTTTCTCTGCAATTAGTCTATCGATTTTGGTGAGATTACTGTTGAGGTTCGCATTAGGTACCACACAAGTAAATGACAGAGCAGAACTTCACCCTAGCACTGAAACGTGGCAAGGGTGCTTCCTTTCTCGGGGTCTTTCTAGCTTATTTGGGCTGATGGACTCTATCCCCTGTCCTGGGCCACCAGTGTTTATTCCATAGCAGAAATCAGACAGGTCAGATGGGGTAGTGCTGAGCATCTGTGTCAGTCAT
Organism: Burhinus oedicnemus; assembly: GCA_008921705.1. Lineage (NCBI taxonomy): Eukaryota > Metazoa > Chordata > Aves > Charadriiformes > Burhinidae > Burhinus > Burhinus oedicnemus. The sequence goes on along the minus strand of VFFE01007179.1, from coordinate 1,550,457 downwards.
TTTGTTTCCTTCCTATCCGGAGAAAGCCCAGCAGCTAGAGCAAGTGTCCTTCTCACATGCATGAGATCATGGTTATGATCCGTTTCTTCTCTGGAAGAAGAGTCTGCAATTCCCATACGGTCATCCCACTTTAATACCCCCTTGGATAGCATAAATAGTGTATAACAGAAGCATAAAGTTTCAGTGATAGACTTCGCTTAGGCGGTTTCTTCTGTATGAATCCCAACAATTTTTTTTTACTTTGACCTGATAAAAAAAATGTTTGACAGCTCCACAAACTTCAGACTCACTGAGAATTAAACAAACTAACTGCAGTAGAACTATGATCTCATCAGCCTCCCACACATTTACTTTTGTGTTGTACTCATTTATATTGCATGCCTAATTAATCGGGGGACTTAACAATTACAAAACTCAACTACCAATAGATTTTCTTATGTTCTTAAAGCTTTGGAAAAGGAAACAGAATCAAAAAGAAAGGATTATGAATCAGAAACTAGCTGGAAGTGGTATAACCACAATCCCTCATATTTAGAAATCATTGAGCTATCTTTTCAAGACTGCCAATGACTTTTCAGGCTAAGTCTCACAGCAAACCCAGATTTATACCACTGCTGAGGGATTTTTTTATTATTTATAGTTTGTTTTCTTATGAAAGCCATATAGAGAGAAAAAAGCATTTCCATCTTTATTCCTTTTTTTAGCATACTTCCATAATCTCAACAGGAACAAGAAGATGTCACATTTCAGATGAGTTTATACAGATTCGTAGAGTTTTGGAGGCAAGAATATCTCCATATGAATGGCATTTCAAAACTGAATTCAAACACTATGCTGTAATTCCCTCTGAAGATTCTCTTTCACATACTACACATTGAATAATAAGCTGAAAGGACTCCATGTTTCTAAAACTAAACTGTTGGGGTTTTTTTATTGTGATAACTATTTACAGAGAAGCTGCGCACTCCACATACAATACACTGACTTTCTGATTCCCCCTGAACCTCTTCTCTCTGCTAACCTATGCTCTTGCTTAAGCTCTTTGTTGGCTGATACAAATTCCTTTTTAATGTTTGCTGTTTGTATTTCACACAAACGTCTGCTGGGGACAGAAGTTGTATAACTCAATGAAGATTCTTTTTCTAAAGCCGCTGACCTCCCAAGTGACAGAAGGGACACTTGTGCCCAAAATCATTAGTTTCTTCACTCTTGAAAATTCACTTTTGTACCTCTAACCTTTTTCAGGTTGCATCATTATGTGCATACAATTGTGTTTGTACCAAATCCATCTGGAGAGCAGGAAGGAACCGGACTCCTTTCGTGCTTTTCTCTCTATTTTCTGGATTCTCAGCACAGCCCTTCAGAAGTCAGCAGATGTTCTGCATAGGAGACCTCTTTAAGAATCAAAGGAATTTGTTATTTTATTCCTGTATTATATTCTGTTCTCCTCGCAGTCAGAATAACACTATCTGTAGCTTGAACTACAAGGGAAGTAGAAGTCCTCCAAGTGCAGAGCTTCTGCAAGAGCTCCTGGACCCCATAGGCATGCATGCCAAAGAGGCATCTTGAAAGACACTGTCAAGTGGTTCCATGCCTCCAGAAGATCAATAAGTTAGAAGTCACCAAGAGCAAATACATTTGTTCTGCATAGGTCAGACAGTCTGTCTGCTGCAACTGATAATGAATAGTCATTTCTGTTTGCTCTTGGTTCAGTGACAGTGGATGAATTCAAAAACCAACCTAGCCACAAAACCACCTGGTTTGCAATACCTTCAATACATATATTTTGCCTTTCCTTAAGGGCTTCCAGCTTCCCTCCTGCTGTATTTTACTATAGTTGGCAGAAGTCTACATTTCAGTTGTGTTTCAAGTTGCTCTTGGGAGGCAACTGAGGAGGGAAGTTTGGTGTTTCTAAGTCTTGCTTGCTCTCCAGGAGTACCTGAAATAGGTGCATATTTTGGTAGGCTCAGCAACAGGTTACTGCTCTCTCACATTGAGAACTGTATGGTGTATTCAGTAAACGCCACACCTTACATCGCCCTATTGCCACACTGTTGAGTAGACTCTACTCTTGTGCATCTACTCCAGGCAAACACGCGTCCAGATAAGCAGTATATATTACACTTGTTGGATTTTTCTGGGTAGCCTCAATTTTCTCACTAGTTTCAGAATATTTTTACTATACATCGCTACTACTTGGCCATATTTCTTTGCATTGCTTCTGGGATTATATGGTTTCTTGCTCTCCAATACAGCAGGAATTAAATGATTTGAGAGTAAGTAATTGCAAATAATGTCTCCAAATACCTAGCAACCTTTTTTTCTACATTGTACTTATTACCTATGTTAGTTATTACATTGTTTTTGTCAGTCATTGCATATTTTTTTTGCCTTTCATGTCACTTTGTGGAACATATATACCTGACATGAGCATCTGTCAGTGTGTCTAGCTCTTCACCGAATATTCTAGCCATGAGCACAGAAACCAACTTGCTGAAATATTTTCCAAACATTCCCTTTCCAGCTTTCTCTGAAAGTACCATTTGCAAAAAAATAGAACTGAAAACAATCTATCAGCAAAATGGATCAAATGTACTTGGACAAAAAAACCCCCATGATTGGACACATTTTTATCAGACTATTGGGGCTTAAGTTATGTACCCAGGCAGAGTACATGCCCTAATAAAGCAGATAAAGCAGTCAGATTTTGAATTAGTTCATTCAGGTAACCATTTTTATTGACATGTGCAATGACTTATGAGGTATTTCCTGTGTACTAATGATGAACAGCACTTCCATGTGCATAAACAAGGTACTTTTGCAAAATGGACTCATCGCACCCATTGGGATTTGAGAATACGGCGTTAAGAGTTTCATCTCTAACCACAGTAAACCTACATCGTTGGACACTTTTCCAAAATACGCGTTCGTACTATGTCCTATATCCTCTCTGTGTACAAGCCAAAAGTAGGTAATAATTCCCAATCACACAGAAGGAAGAATCTCTTGAATAATCAAAGGAGATTTGTGGCTACTTAGTATTTCAGAGTTGTTTCTAACCTGGGCAGAGCACTAAGAGCCTCTCAGGTAAAGGTGGCATACTTTAATATACAGGCAAGATAAAGATTCATACCTGTTTTTAAATATATATAAGAACAACTGCAGATAGAATAAGAATTCAGACATTTCATGTATTATGCTTGAGGGCATTCAAGCTCCTAGCTGATAGGTATAACGAGAAACTTCCCATTTAGCTATTATATTGTTGTGCTGTATAGGGTTTTTCCACCTTTCTCTGAAGCGTGTGGTATGAGTTATTGTCAAAACCCTACTTTGAGCATCTCTTTGGCTTACCATAGTAATTTCTATGCTCCTGAAACTGGGACATTCTAATTATCTTTCAACATTACAGTACTGTGCAACTAAACCCACTTTAATCTATAATAATAACAGAAAAGAATCATAAGCCAAAAGACTGTTTACAAGTTGACACAAATGACCTAATCTTTGCGAAGAGCCATAGTGGAAAAAGTGTGAAAAATGTACTTCACAGAAGCATCCTTGGCAGAAGAAGTGAATTCAGTAAAAAGGTTTAATACATTTTAATGAAAGCCGGAATTGGATGACAGAGCTATAAGAAGCGTATCTTGTACCAAAAGAGTGGCCAGAAAAGATCTCAGAAAATACAGTATATATCTGCTATGTTACTGAACTCAGTTTAAAATAGCAAATATAATAAACAGACAAATGGCAAGAAAACGCCTAAACAGAACAACCTAACCTCTGCAAGATTCTTCATGGCTTTATCCCCTTGTATATGACCTGTGATTTGAATGTGTGTCGGTATTCTTCCAGCATTTGTATGGGTCCATTAGCCAAATGCTATTCTTCATAACAAAACCATTATAAATATATGGCCTCAAAGTGCTTTTGGCCTGAGTCCAGCTGATCCCATATTTCAGCAAGCCCATTTCAATATAGGGAAAAGAGAAAGAAAAAAGGGAATATTTTTTTTTGAGCATGTCATATCTCCAAATCTAATAACGTGTAGTGGGACAGATCGGTCAGGTTTCTATATTGTCCAAAAGTTATAAGTTAAACCTGGGAGGGACTGTTTAATGAAGTGTGAGTGCTACCTGGCTTCAGCACAATATGAAACCCATGATGTTAATCTCAATACTGCTGTCTCAACAGCATTTAGACTTCTCTATGGAAAGAGAAGTGAGATTTGAAATTCCATACTCAAAGAAGAAATGCCCTGCAATATTGCAAACTAGAAGAAGGCAAATAGAAATCATTATTTTATGAAGTCTTATCAATAATGTTTTTATTTTCTGTTTATTTTATTTAAGAGAAGCGAGAAAAATTATTGTCACATCACCCTGAAGTAAACTGTGCTTACAACAGTGCTTAAAGCAAAGCCAACACACTTCACCAATACTTTGTCTCTGAGAATTGATATTTCTTAACAAACTAAAGGGGATGGCTGTCTCAGGCAGCATCTGGTCTGGCACAAGCATAACTTGTGCCATAAGTGCCGGAAGGAGAAAAGTTAATGTGGGTAAAGCAAAAGGCCAAGGCCACACTCGGGATCAGGCTCAGCCAGCATGGGTTCATGAAAGGCAGGTCCTGCTTGACCAACCTGATCTCCTTTTATGACCAGGTGACCCGTCTGGTGGATGAAGGAAAGGCTGTGGATATTGTCTACTTGGACTTTAGTAAGGCCTTCGACACAGTCTCCCACAGCATCCTGCTAGAGAAACAGGCAGCCTGTGGCCTAGACAGGTGTACTCTTCGCTGGATTGAAAACTGGCTGGATGGCGGAGCCCAGAGAGTTGTGGTGAATGGCGTTAAATCCAGCTGGAGGCAGGTCTCAAGCGGTGTTCCTCAGGGCTCAGTTTTGGGGCCAGCCTTGTTTAATATCTTTATTGATGATCTGGACCAGGGGATTGAGTGCCCCCTCAGTAAGTTTGCAGATGACACCAAATTAAGCGGCAGTGTTGATCTGCTTGAGGGTAGGAAGGCTCTGCAGAGAGATCTGGACAGACTGGATCGATGGGCTGAAGCCAACTGCACGAGGTTTAACAAGGCCAAGTGCTGGGTCTTTCACTTTGGTCACAACAACCCCAGGCAACGCCACAGGCTTGGGGAGGAGCGGCTGGAAAGCTGCCTGGCAGAAAAGGACCAAGGGGTCCTGGTGGACAGCCGGCTGAACGTGAGCCAGCAGTGTGCCCAGGTAGCCAAGAAGGCCAATGGCATCTTGGCCTGTATCAAGAACAGTGTGACCAGCAGGAGAAGGGAAGTGATGGTGCCCCTGTACTCAGCGCTGGTGAGGCTGCGGCTTGAGTACTGTATTCAGTTTTGGGTGCCACAGTCTAGGAGGGACATTGAGGTGCTGGAGCGTGCCCAGAGAAGGGCAACAAAGCTGGTGAGGGGTCTGGAGAACATGTCTTCTGGGGAGCGGCTGAGGGAATTAGGATTGTTTAGTCTGGAGAAGAGAAGGTTGAGGGGAGACTTTATTGCTCTCTACAACTACCTGAAAGGAGGTTGTAGTGAGATGGGCACTGGTCTCTTCTCCCAAGTCACAAGCAATAGGACAAGAGGAAATGGGTTCCAGCTGCGCCAGGGGAGGTTTAGGGAAAAATGTTTTCACTGAAAGAGTTATCAAACATTGGAACAGGCTGGCCAGGGAGGTGGTTGAGTCACCACCCCTAGATGTGTTTAAAAGTCGTGTAGATGTGGTGCTTGGAGACATGGTTTAGTGGCAGACCTGGTAGAGTAGGGTCACTGGTTGGACTAGATGATCTTAAAGGTCTTTTCCAACCCAAATGATTCTATGGTTCTATGATTTTCTTGACTATCATTTCCCAGATTTATTGTTGTGCCCGGGTGCAGATTCTTTAATTTTTACTTTGTCACAACTTCCACATCTATAGATGAGGCATAATTTGCCTTAGCTGCCTTGTGTAGCTATTCAGCCTAATTCATTAGCACTGAGTACCCAGGGTACTTGGAGATGAGTACTATCAGCAGAAGCCTTCTCTGCCTAGCTGATACTGTTTTGTCATTCGCTATTGAATTTTTCCTCATTTCCATAGGAATCACATACAGTCGAGCTGTTAAGCAAGTCTCAGAAGTTGATCTGCAAGACAGTGTGAACTTCTGCACACAGCAAGCAGCAGCTGTCCACTTCTGGTGGCCTAATGGCAGCAAGACTGTTGGGTGTGAAAACCCTCTGGTAGTTTAAAAGAAATCTGACAATCAGATCCAGGCTAGGGAAAATATTTATTTTCACATGTTAGCTAACATATGTTAACATTCTAGCACAAGCAGAATGTAATTTTGTAGACTTGTTAAAGTAAAATATATTTATATGGGTTTTGCTTTTTTGTTTTTTTTCTTAGAACACAAGGCACAATATGAAATCAAGTAATTCCAGTAACGTTAATGGGATCGTGAACAATTAGCTGATCAACAGTTGGGATTTTCCCCACCCGGAGGGTGTCAGATGCAATATGGATTAAGGCAGAAAAGCACTAGCAAGATGCAAAGGTTCTTGACAGCATAGAGACACTATGTAATATAATGATATACAGATGCAAACAAACAATTAAAAATATGAGGAGATTAAAAATTAGGCATCCCTGCACTTAATGCCAAAAAAAAAAAAAGACTTCTAAAAATGGAGAACTTCTTGGAAAGGGCTTGTCTTTCTAATTACTTGAAAATTCCCTCATTTATTTTCTTTTTCCCTAACCCCTATGTTTGCTCCCCCTCCCCCCAAGAAAGCTGAGAAAAGACCAATGTACGTACAAAAAAACCCCCACAAAAACAAATAGCACAGCCAAAAAAAAAAAACTTGAGGGACTGAAATTTATCTTACATAGTTGGAGCAAAGCACAAATTCCGTGATTCACTACAGCAACAAAAGGTAGGTATCAGCAAGGGCTTAGCTAGCTCCACTCAAGACAAAGACACTTTAGCCAGCGGTCTCAGAATAATGACAGATTCCACAAAAGCAATCACTGGAAGTAAACAAATATTTGAGCCTGTAGTAAAAGGGGCTTTGCATACACGCGTGATAAGAAATCCAATGAATAAACAAATTACATATACACACTGCAAAAGCCCTCAGCACTGCAGAAGTTCTGAAGAAATTTGTGGTCGCAAAAACATTTAGAGAGCAGGAGAGATTCAGGGCCAAGTCACTTTCCCCTGTTCCAGTTTGAAAGGTAGTTTGGCACTGGGAAAATAAGGCTCATAGGGGGTTAATCACACCCAGAGGCTACAGGTCAGCTGTCAGCTTGACCACAGGTCAACACCGTGGCAAAACAAAGCCACATAAGCCCTATCTGGAGTGTCAATGCATCAAGAAATTCCTTGACCTAGTCCCTCCTCTGAACCAGGCTTTATGGTACCGGGCTTCACATGATGTAGACCTGTCCTTTTCAAAGCTGCCTTCCACCAAAAATAAGAATCAAGCGTTCTGGCACAAGGACTCCAAACTGCCAAACACCAAATCCCCACCACGTGCTGAGAGAAAGTGTCAGGGTTTCAGGTAAAAGCCTATTTTGGATGTCTGAACCTTCAGGTTAGGGTCATCTTAGCAAGGCACTCACATATGAGGGAGCTAGGAAAAGAATATATATTCATTTCAGTTCATGATTTTGCAATTTTTAATTTGATTTTAAAGTTGTCTCATCAATAGTGTATTCCCTAACTTTTTCACTGTCTGAACTTGTCAGACAGCTCTGAACCAAAGCCAGACCACATGTACTGTCTCAAATTAATGAAAACGGTGAAATAAGAAAATTCTATTTCAAATAAACCAAATAAGAGAGCTCTGTTGCAAGTAAAACAAATCTACAAACAAAACCTAAGCAAGCTGAATGCATTCTTAACAGTTCTGAGAATCGTATATTTTAAAGAAAAGGGTACAATTTTCAAAAAAACATTTTAATCCTGTTAAAAAAAAAATACAATGCTTTGGGTCTCAAGTCCCATGCTCCATTGTGGTACACTGGGGAATGGTATTCACAACTGTAAGTTCAGCTACGGTGACTCAGCCGTGTTGCACCGAACGAGTGGGCCAGCTGAAGATAAGGCTCAGTTCAAGAGACGTTTATTTTTCCTTTAGAAACTCGTGGAAACATGATACTTGGATTGAGACACTCATCTTGAGAAACAGCTCTTTCTTTTCAAATCTGCAAAAGTTATTTGGGTAGTGCGTACTTTCTGGTCCTTCATATTTAATGGCCACAATACTTCCATTGTACGGTTGTCATTAAACATAACAGAGCCTTCCGACCTTTGAATCACCACTAGAAGCCACCATGAACAATTTATATGCCAATCTTGATTCCCAGAGAAGGCTTAAGCACAAATTTTTGTAGCCTCTCCTTTTAAAATGTCCAGACATGCTTTGTATCAAAATAGAAAGTAATATACTTGTGAAGTACTTACCATCGATTACAAATAACTGTTGCAAAATTAAGTTGGTGGAAGGTTCTTTTATGACCAGAAACTTTAAAGAATTGCCAAAAGCTGAAATCTGTCAGATATTTTAAGTAGGTTTATAACAGAATACTGTATCTTTGGCTTTAGCGTATCATGAGTATAAAGCTAAACTGACAGAATGAAAGCTATTCTTACTGGAAAACCCCGCAGTGTAGTTATCAGACTCCAGGACTAATATGCATAATGAAAGAAGTCTTATGATCAGAAGGGAATTAAAGAAAAAAGTTTGAGGAAAAACTCATTAAAGGACTGATCCTCCGTGTTGATATGTTATTAGCACATGTGGGTGTTCTGCACCTTTCCAGACCAAAGCCTAAAAACATTACATGCTTCAAATGCCTTTTGTAATCAGATAAGGGTATTCCATATTTCACTATTGTGTATGAACCATTTGCTCTATGCAGGATTTTGATAGTGGGAAGTGTTATGTATTATTTTTAATAATTAGCCTTATTTTAAGCCCTTAAAATCGCTTTTGTATTATTTGCAAAGGCTTTTGTCTTTTTTTTAGTATTTCTCCTCCCATCCACCTACCAGACCACTTTTAACGCATTTATGCTAAAGAACAATGTCAGAATATCTTTTGTTTATATGACCAAGCATGTCTCTCTTAAGCATTCTGAGCTCTTGTGCAGAGTCCACATCTTATTCACCAAGTACCAGGAGAAGTGAGATGGGCATTGATGCATGTACATTAGGTATTACGCACTGCTTGCAGTATCCCTTTCAAATTAGGGGACTGTGAGACGGTCCCCACGGGCCCATGCTTTGAGACAGCACTGCGTATGAGCATGAGAATAAAGTAGTTAGAAGAGCCAAAATGCCACTGTGCTCTGCATATTTTATGTGGTTTAATTGTATTATATTGATTTGAGTCCATTATAGCCCGGTTTGTTACTCTAATAAATTACATTGTTCTTTGAAACAATGATGGCTTAAGATTGAAATATCATATTAAATCTTATATCTGACTGGCATGCTTCAAACTTGATATTTACCACTGGCTATGGAAAAAGTAAACCTTGAAAAGTTTTCACTCTTTGAATAAAATCTCTAAATAAGAACCTAGAAGTTTAAAAATGGTCCACATGCGTTGGTCAGAGTGAGAGGTGAACAGCAGAGGGAACCGCCATTTTTCAGGCTGAGAGTTATGAACAGGACATGTAAGCAAAAGAAAAGCAATAACTTCTCATTTAGATCGGAGGAACAGAAAAGTTTTAGCTTTTAAACCTCAAATAAAGCTTTATTATAATAACTGATCTCCAATGCTAATGCTTTTTTATAAATATCTTAAGTTGGGGCTTTGGAAGAGTGAAAGAAAAACAACTTTCCAAACCCAAATCTGTGTTAAATATGTCATTTATTATTGATTGTATGTTTTATGTCGCAATTGATGTGAAATCTGAAGCTAGAAGAATTTGCATAAGACAGCATATAAAGATGAATGATTTTTATGACTGGGCTTTACTTTTTTTTAAAAAAATGCAACCAAAATTGAACGTTTTCCAAGATAAGACTGAGAAATTTTTTTTCTTTTTTTTTAAACCTTCTAGGCAACACGCATTCCACATATTCCATGTGTTTTTCTGGAACCGCAAAGTATTTTTAGGTGAAGTAAAAGGGAAATGGGGTATTGCTGGAATGGAAAACCGTGTAAACAGGAGCTCAGAGTAGATTAAAAAAAGAAATTTAGTGACATCATATGTACTTATACCATGTGTTAAATAATGAAGGTGAGTCATCAACATGAGTATCTTATCTGTTAAACCCCATGGGACTCCTCTTTGATGCGCAGCAGCACGGTCACTGCAGGTAGATGCGTGTTGAGAGGCAAAGTGCTGCATTGCATGAATTTGCTTTGTCAGAATTCCCACTTCAGCACCGAGATGGGATTTAGCTCCTGGGATGCAACATGTCTGGTGATGGGACCCTGCAGAAGCAGGTGTTCAGTGGCAGAAGTGGAAGCTGTTACTGAATAAGGAAAGCCCAGACAAATTACTGAACACTATCCTCAGACATGCAGAATTTTAAACTTTATGCCAGCTTATTCACAAAAATGAACTTCATTTAAAATGTTCTTCCACTTTTTTTAAAAACACCATGAAAAGGTGTTAACTAACCAAAACTGGATTTCTGTAGTTGTGTTCAAATCTGTTCATATTTTGGTGCTTAGTTTGGAAATATATCTATAATCTACTTCATTGATTATGTATCTTACCTTCTGATGAGTCTGACAAATACCCGTGTCACCTGACAGCAGGTGTAAAAGCAACTCTATGTGCTATCTCTGAGCTGGACAAAGTGGGACTGGACTACCAGCTCCAAGCGCCTCTGCTGTGAACTGAAGCAGGACTGAAGCCGAGGAAGTCTGACGTCCTGCGTTACGCAGACAAGAGGAGCTGGTGTCCCTGGTCCCTCCCGGTCCCTCTCCCCAGCTGGGTTTGCAGACAACCCGGGGTTTGGTGGATTGTGCCATTGCTGGAATTACCACTGAGAGTGACATTACAGAATTGGTCATTCATCATGTTTGACATTGGGGCTATTTCAGAAAGTACTGCTTTGGCACATTCAGGAATAATTATATCAAAGTTGGTGCTGCGCATTGCTTCAGAGGGAGGTCATGCAGACAATAATAATGCATCACTTTTTCTTCTCCATTGTAATGCTACCTATGTCTTCCATATGTCTCTTGCTATTCATCTGTAATCTTCCGGTGCCGTGGGCCAGGTCTGTTTGCCTGCAGAGAGAGCCTGCATGCAGATATCAGTCAAATGGCAGAGAAAAGCAGAGAGCAATACAGATGAAAACAAGAAGAAACAAACAACAAAAAAAGCATTTGGAAAAAAGTCGGATTCTTATGCAAAATAACGTATGTTAAATATATTCAAAAGAATTCAAAAGAAAAGTCAATGTGACTTGCATAAATCTAAAACTTATAGAACAATATGCAAACTACCATTATGCGTTCAAAACAACATATTATGTTTCATTTATAAAGGCATATTTCACAGTCACAGAAATAGACACTACGAAATGATCTGATTTACACAAAGTAGAATATACACAAACCAAATTATAAATATAAACCAGAATATTTTAAATGCAATCAAAAGGCCTATCTGTATACTTTTCATACTAATAGCAAAATTGTGTTTCCAGTAGGCGTAAGATTGACTCATAATGGCCTAATCCCACCAATGTTACTTACCTTGGCATAATCTGACGTCAGCCTTATGAATAATTCTACGGGTGTCAGGAAAGATGCAGCTGTTGAAATGGTAAGCCAAGCCTGATCATTAGATTAGCCTGAAAACAGTGACTTAAAAAATGGGAGTTCTCACAACTGACTTCTGATGTTAAACCTTTAGGTTTAAATCTTTCTCAAGCTTTTTTCCCACCAAAATATAAAATTAGGATTTCTTCTTTTTTCTTTCTCATTCTTTTCCCTTTTGAAAAGCTTGGTTTTCATCCCTAACCGTAGCTCATAAGGGAGATTTAAGGGGAACATCAACTGAGACAAGATTAACAACAAACAGGCAAGAATCAGCAACATGGAGTTTGAGAGATCTCTTCATTTACTAAGTACTGTTTTAAGGAGACACAAACTATTCAGTACCATGCAAATAACAATACTGTATCTTTTCATATAAGTACAAAGTGAACTTCAAATTTCATCTCTCTAGTTATGTCATATTCTGTTCACAAAGATTATGTACATGACAACCAAACCAGCAGAATCAAGACGATTTCGGTCCTTGCCTGTGTGCAGTACCTCAGTTTTAGCAGGCAGTGTGCATCACAGACGAGCAGAACACCTTAACACACAGTTAATTACAGCTACTGCTGCGTGCTTCAGATCATACAAAAATATAAATCTGGTTATTAGGAAAGGCAGAAGGACTTTGACCTGCTGGCAGTTTACGCTGAAAACAAAGGATCAAACAGCCCTCTAAACATTTAAGGATCAGGTTTTCTCGCGTCAGGTAAGAGCAACGTTAGAAGTGCTGGTTATTATTTATATTTTTATCTTCTTTAGAATGATGATGAAAACAGGACATGAAAACAGTTCCAGAAAAAAAAAACCCTAACAAATAGCCTTATGGATTCTATTTTTACAGCTGTAGATTATGTATTGAACATTTCATCATTACTGTCCTTGATTTCTTATAAGCCAAGCACTCTGAGGAGTTAAACTGCACACAAAAACCTAACGACTGGGCTCGCTTTCACTGCGCTGGCAGGAATGCTTGAAGATTTTGTAAAGGATTGTTTTACCCTGCAGAGGTACAGCTGAACATACCCCACTGCAACACAAAGTTGTGGTTTAACATTTTAGCCACAACCAAAATACTCCTTTCCTGATAGAACTTCCCTGAGAAACACAGAGTAGCAGCTGATAATGAGGATAATTCTTTATTGGAGGCACTAGCAGCTCCAACAGAGGAGACACAAAGGTGCGGGCATTAATGACCGCGGCAGGCAGAACCGGGAGCGGAAGGCAAGGTGATGTCTGAGGAGGAGAAAGGAGGAGGCGATGCAGGAATGCAGACAAGAACCGACCCTCCTCCAATATGCATGCTCCTCTGGGACCCTACGGACAAAAGGGTAACCATTTTGTTTTAATATAAGAAAATCGGCCAAAAAATTCCACATAGAGAAAATATGAAAATCCGTTTGAGACCCCGGTGAAAATGAGCACGATTTAGTTTCCCGATTAGAAAATGTAGGAAGTCAGAATTATGACTATACTTGGGGAAAAACATGAAGTTTGAAACTATGCAGTTAAGAGGAACGAAACGATCCCTGTACTACATCTCAATCATTAACCGGAAAACAATCTCGTACTTAAAAAGACACTTCTTCCCCATTTCTGGTGTCAGGAAGCAATCTGCCAAACTTGCTATGTGGCTCCACTGCTTTTACTGTATGAGTCAGCCGAAGGTGTGCCTGCACCCATCTGTTCCTGACACTTTTAAGACCCTATGCTGCTTTGACAAAATGAAAGGTTTTTACTTTTTTTTTTTTTTACCTTTTCAGTGCAAAATGTGAGGATAATTATCCTCAGATAAAGGAGAGGTGAAATTCAAATCTGTTCTCATATTTCGAGACTTAACATGTACACCTAGGCACCAACCGTGGGATCATACCTGCTGGCTGGTCACCCTAAACTACATCACACAATAAAAGTTCAGCATCGCAGTGATGATACTTGGCAGGGATCAGATTTCCAGCTGAAGTTACACGTTCCAGAGCTTGTTAGAACCATATAAAACTAAATAAAACAAAACTGCTTCGAGTAAAAACCTTCCTAAATACTAAAAAACCTCCTAAAATACTAAGAAATGTACTATGTAAAATTTTCTTCTGCAACAAGGGTGATAATATTTTTTGCCTATCCAAGGATAACACAAAGCAAACCCCAGATTTTCGCTTATGAAAATAAGCCCGTATCTTGAATGGAAACTCTGAGGAAAACGTTAATTATTACTTAGCAAGACAAGGAACGCCTTTTAGGTAAATTCTTTTTCTTCCCAATAGCTAGGGAGCTAAAAGAAGGCCAACAGCATCCTGGCGTGCCTCAGGAGTAGTGTGGCCAGCAGGACTAGGGCAGTGATGTTCCCCCTGTACTCGGCACTGGTGAGGCCCCACCTCGAATGCTGCGTTCAGTTTTGGGCCCCTCATTCCAAGAAAGACATTGAGGTGCTGGAGCGTGTCCAGAGAAGGGCAACGGAGCTGGTGAAGAGTCTAGAGCACAAGTCTTATGAGGAGCAGCTGAAGGGAACTGGGGTTGTTTAGCCTGGAGAAAAGGAGGCTGAGGGGAGACCTTATCGCTCTCTACAACTACCTGAAAGGAGGTTGTAGCGAGGTGGGGGTCGGTCTCTTCTCCCAGGTAACAAGCGATAGGATGAGAGGAAGTGTCCTCAAGTTGCACCAGGGGAGGTTTAGATTGGCTATTAGGAAAAATTTCTTCACCAAAAGGGTTGTCAAGCATTGGAACAGGCTGCCCAGGGAAGTGGTGGAATCACCATCCCTGGAGGTATTTAAAAGCCGGGTAGATGTGTTGCTGAGGGACATGGTTTAGTGGTGGTTTTGGCAGTGTTCATGGATCTTAAAAGTCCCTTCCAACCTAGACAATTCTATGATCCTATTAAGAAAGGCAAAGGAAAGGATTTGGAACATAAGGATACAAAACCCCATCACTTACACAACAAGTTTCCTTGGAACCAAAATGAAAGCTTAATGTTTGATGAGCACGAGAAGCGTCAGTTTTTATGTGGCGTAATTCTTCTCAACTCTCATGTCAAACAAACAAAAAAGAGGAATTAATAATTTACTGTAACACTTTTAACTTATTCAAGAGGTACCGGGCAGAGAACCAGTGACTTTGCTGAAACTGGAAGAAATTAGTACATATATTGAATAGTAATGCAAGAACTTCATTTGGATAAAATGCTAAAACTTTGATTGAGCACTGCCATATACAAGAAGGAATTTTTACAGATAGATTTGCTGGCTTGTACATTTGCCCAGAGTTACCATAAAGCACCAGTAAAATTGCATCTATAGCCTGGAATTACCCTGTTTTATCCATGATATTACACACACAAAATTAGAATATAATTTAAGATTTCTTGCCCTTACACTAATTGAACTGACACAGCTCTATTAAAATGAATGCAATCTAATAACAGCATTTCAATGGACAGGAAATACATTTGCTTGTTTTTCTTAAAAGACAAGAAGGGGGAAAAGATATTTTTGGGTTGGCTAAGCATCTATTCCCAACCCATAATAAGGTTGTTATCAACCAGAAAAGCCTATTAAGCTAGAAAATGAATACTGAAAGCTTTCTAATTAAACACTTTCCACTTACATGATACTGAAAGAATAGAGTGGGAGATGGTGGTACCGATACTGTATTAGTCATTGTATCACTCATATCATGATGTTGTAATCAGCTTTCGGGATAGTCTACATGAATAGCCCAGGTGCTCAAGCTGTGCTGCAATTTGTAATTGGAAATATCTTTGGATAATAGGTGTCTCATGAGTTGTTTTCTCTTCCTGTCATATTTTTTAATGTTATGTGACTTATAATTGAGTTTTTTATTAACTGTCATGGAATCGTTTTTTTAAAACTTTAAGTCTGATCCTGCCAAGCTGCTCTGTGCAGATTTGTCCTGGGCTTGAGTGGAGTATCTCCATGGAAATGGTACGGTAGGGGTCCTGGCCCTCTGAAGCAGCCAGCAGGATTAGGTCTGCAAGCTTTTCATTCTTTGAGGGGGGATATTATTTTCATATCTGTCCACAAAGATCCCCACAATGAGGTGTATACCCTGGTATTGTTACTAAATTATTTTAATAGCAACAAAACTAAACCAACAGCAGCATTCCTCTTCTTCAGATGGATATCTCCTATCACTTCTCACCGAAATTCTATGCAGCAAAGGATGGCCATGAGTAACAAAGATTTCATTACATTGAAAGAGTAATGCAATATTCCAAAATGTTACTAACAAGAAGCGTAACTTTTGTCACACCTGCCAATAAGTTCATTATTCTACATATCTGGTTTGTTTAAAATGTCGTAATGACTTTTTTTGTTATGAGACTTCCAAGAAAGGGGGTGGATTTAGTGCCCAGCCTTATTTGAAAGAAGCTTGAGAAATGCAGAAATTAAATTTGGTCTGAGTGGAAGGTTAAAAATCATACCATCTCAGCTACATGAAAACTGCTGGTATGTTGTAGATTCAAAACAGACTCATGGTAAAACCCATAATATTTCAATTTACATAATTTATATCCTTCATATTTTTAATTAGGTATCTCCACAATCTGCCACACAGTGTTCATGCACTTTACCAAGACACAGCACAAGTGTATACAACAAATAATCTTGATCGAAAGACAAAAATCATGATTAGCTTTAATGTTGTCAAGTGTAAACCGTTTCTAATATATATTCTTCTATGTAGTCTAGTCAGAAGTTTTTAAATGGTGCAATAGCTAGAGTACTACAGGTATACCAGTAACGGCATGGATGTGGGCGCACGTGATGCAGTACTTTCACAGAGCTGAAGCAGACTAAAAAGTTGGATATAAATAGTCAATCTATTAAATATACTAATTACAGTTCATTTTAAAGGGCTTAATGCTTTGTGAGAGAGCATCCCTGCCACAGGAGTGCATGGTAGCCTGCATGCAGGAGACCAACCCTCCTGCAGTGCAGTGGCCTGCAAGGAGAGGAGGATTGAGAGAAGTTCTCGTTTGTTGAGGTTCTTCCAAATCCCTTTCTGGGGATGCTTGTTCTTCAGTTTTAGGAACGTGACTGTACTCGGTGGCTGTTATTCTCTTGGCTTTCCCCCATGGCCAGTGGTAATTCTCTAAATACACATACCAAGGATGAACAGCAGTAGGGGCTCCTCTTCAGAACTGGAATTGGTTGTGGTAATATTGGATTATGGCGAGTGTTGAAATCTTTTTGAAATTTTAGACAGTGGTTTGTTTTTGACCCAGAAGGAACGATGGCTCTCTGGCAGTGCTGCCCTGCAGAGAGGTTGTTTGTGTTACCAGCCTTCCTTGGCTGATCAACTACAGGATGATATGTAAAAATGCAGTCCAGGTTTTAATTGCACTCGCCTTTGGAGGAGATGACTGTGGACTGTTGAACACAAGCCTCATGGCTTCCTCACCTGGTTTTGCTGGCCTGGCTCCTTTGCTCCACTCCCTTCTATGTTTGGTTACACACAGAGATACATCTAATACTGCCTTATGCTGCGCAGTGACAGAGGCTGCCCAAAAAATTATCCTCACTAGCCAAACAATTTCTGTGAGGCAATGCAGCTAATTCTTTTTCTAAATTCTATCACCATCATACCCAAGGTCGCCCTCTCCATCCCTGTGAGTCAATCTACAAGATGGGAACCAAAATATGTTGTGGTGGCCAAAAAATTTAGATTTAAATTGTAAATGTGCAAGGAAAGCACCAGCTCAGTTATTTAATTGATGGTAAAATATAGAAACCTAAATTGTTTCCCTTAGATGCAAATTCTGCAGTGTTTGACAGTGCAAAAGGTTCCTTCCCTGGGAGTTTGGGAACTTAGTTAACCATGCAACCATGTGGTCATTTATTCTAATTAATGGGAATACATTTGCATTTGCAGATCCATCAGCTTTTGCAAGCCCAGAAATAGCCCACAGTGGTTTTACACAGTACACACAGATGTGCCGGTGGAGCACAGGACACGCTGGTCAATGCAGAATGACTGTAGGTGCCCAGTGCTGGAAGTCCCACACCTCCTTGTGCTGATTGCAGATCAGCTCCGTGTCTTAGGTACTCTAAAGACAGGCAGTATTGAGATTCATTGCACTTGTGTCATCTGGAGAATACAAAGGTGTTGCACACATGTGCTCTGCTCATCTCTTTGGCAAATCGAAGAGCTTGGCAACCCTACAGCTCATACCCGTGGAGCTCTGGGCAGTGGCATCTTGGCAAAAATCACTCCTTGCGGCAGCAGAACTTGGGTCTTTAGTGGTAATGAAACTGCTGCAACTTTTTATTAGTTCATTAATAGCTATGTATTTTATTTCTG
>VFFE01007179.1:1469377-1525365 GCA_008921705.1 Burhinus oedicnemus | reverse complement strand
GCTTTTATACTGAGCATGAGGCAGATGGGATGGAATACCCTTGTTGGTCAGTTTTGGGTCACCTGTCCTGTCCACTCCTCCCCGCAGGTGTGACCCCTCTACGCTTTTCCGCTTCCGACCCTCCAACGGGGCAAGTAACAAATTTGGCTGGCCTTGGTTGTTATAGCAATAAGTATAAGCAAGAGCCTCTCTGCAGACCGTTCCTTGGCCTCAGCTATAAACATGGGTCTTATCACTCTGAGAGCGAACAGTTTTCTGCAAAACATGTTGTTAATTTCAGCAGTTAGAAGAGGCCCAGCTAAAAAGAAAAGTTACTGAACAAAATTGGTCCTGTTTTACCTCAAACCAGGACACCTAAATTGTTTCCCTTAGATGCAAATTCTGCAGTGTTTGACAGTGCAAAAGGTTCCTTCCCTGGGAGTTTGGGAACTTAGTTAACCATGCAACCATGTGGTCATTTATTCTAATTAATGGGAATACATTTGCATTTGCAGATCCATCAGCTTTTGCAAGCCCAGAAATAGCCCAAAGTGGTTTTACACAGTACACACAGATGTGCCGGTGGAGCACAGGACACGCTGGTCAATGCAGAATGACTGTAGGTGCCCAGTGCTGGAAGTCCCACACCTCCTTGTGCTGATTGCAAATCAGCTCCATGTCTTAGGTACTCTAAAGACAGGCAGTATTGAGATTCATTGCACTTGTGTCATCTGGAGAATACAAAGGTGTTGCACACATGTGCTCTGCTCATCTCTTTGGCAAATCGAAGGGCTTGGCAACCCTACAGCTCACACCCATGGAGCTCTGGGCAGTGGCATCTTGGCAAAAATCACTCCTTGCGGCAGCAGAACTTGGGTCTTTAGTGGTAATGAAACTGCTGCAACTTTTTATTAGTTCATTAATAGCTATGTATTTTATTTCTGGTCTGTTCATGGTGGAAAAAAAGAATTAAACAGACTTGAAGATGAGCTGAAAGAACAAATGATAGACTAGAAGGGCGGTGGAAGGACAAACAGGGCAGTGGATTTGAAGAGCGGGCATTGACTTGAAAGAAGCATTAGTGGACAGAAGCTGTAGTCTCAGAAGTTGAAGAAGATTTTGTGCAATGTAGAATGTTGAAATACCTTGTACAGGCAGCAGACAAAAGTAGCCCTATGTACAGATACAACACATGGTCATCCTTAAAAATCATAAATAAGGACAAGCTGGTGGTATGAATTTGGTAAAAAAATTACATGTACTCTCATAATATAATGGGGCTTCCTATGCACTTCTTCCTATGCACTCTGTTCTCAGCAGATGTTTCCCAACATCTTTGACCTGGAACTTACTGCGTAACGGTAGTGGAAACATTTTGTTCTGACAGAGACAGATATCAGAAACTTGACTTCACTCTTCACACTTAAAAAAAATACAAAAATCAAGCACATAGATGAGCCTCCTTGAAGCTGCATAAATTAGAGCTGGCCTATTCCTTTGTGCTTTGTTCCCCATTGCTGTTACTTTCTTCTACAGACAAGATTTTATTTTGGAAGTCACAAGTTCTTATCTAAAACAGGTTTAACTATTTAGCATCAGATTCACCCACCTACATAAAACTCTCCAACTGTTGAAGTTGTTAAAGGGACACTGTCAATTTGAAAACTGCACGTCTGTTTAAGAATCTTTTACCTTCTGTTGTTAGGAGTCAGCCCTAAGGTTGTATACTTGAAAGGCATTAGAGAGAAAATATCTCCTTTGACAGTATTTTGGGTATCGTTCATTTCACTGGTTTTCTTGCCTAGGCCAGATCCTGCAATGACATGCACTGATGTCTCCATGTGGGACTCAGGCTGCAGTATAACTGCTTTAGCTTTAAATAGATTTTTTTTCCTAAGTGATTGCCTGTCGAGGTGATACTCTATTGTTAGTTCAAACACAGGATAAACTATAGTGCAAACTTTCAATAGCGTCAGTTAAAAAGATCTGCAAGAGGCAAAGAGTTAACGTCAATATTGTACCTGTTGCTTGATCCTGCATCCTCTCTGAGTCCCTAAGGCTTGAACCCTGCCCTTGACCAACAGCTCCACATCTTCTGGTACTTACAAAGAATTAATTCTTCCACTAGTACTGTGGGAGTTACATTAGATATTAGAAAGGCAGACATCTAATGAGATTGATGACGCAGTGATTGAGGTTATACGACAGTGAGAGAGGTCAGCAAACGTCCATGAGTTATTGGAGGCCATGAGGCACAGGCTGGAGAATGAGAAGGTGGATGGGGTGGAGAGGGACAGGAGCGTGGGAGAGGAGATTTCAGTGGTTTCAGGGATGTGGAAAAAATAAGGAGAGAAAAGTAAAGGTGAATGAAGTAAAAAGATTTAAGGACAGGTGAGATAAGGCAAAGGGAGACTACTACTGTGAAGGAGCAAGGGAGAGGTTCTGCGGAAATAGGTATGAAAAGCTGTTATTAAAGATAGTATGTTTCATATGCAGAAGGAGGCTTAGTTTGAAGTGGTATGAGGCAGCAGTGTTTTGTGGTTTTATGGCATTTCCAAGCTTCTCAGTGTTTGATTTTGCTAACAACATTCTTTTAATGGGTTTTTGTTGGTTTTTTTTTTATATGTAACATAGAGATTTGGGATGTTTTATTTTTTGTGAACGTAATGTATAATTCTGACTGCCTCAGCTCTTAACTCAATTTCCTCTTCGTAGTTCAGATTAGAGGATTTAAATGGGGCTGTATGATATAAGTGAACTTCTTATCCTTCAACTGCAGAGGCATGGGAGATTTTGGTAAGTATAGCTTTCACACAGCTTTATCTCGGGCAGAACAACTGGAAAGAACAAGCCAGAAACACTGAAGAGACACTGGCAGGCGGTCAAGGAGCACGCCACACCATCGATGCCGCAGGCTTGCCAGGCAGCACAGCAAAAAGCATCCACTGGAGAAGCCAAAAGAAACTCCGAGGATGAACTCTCTCAACGGCTCATCTCCATATTTTTGCATACTGATACATGCTAAAGGGCAGAGAAAGTTTTGTTGCTGCCTTGAGAAGTAAAACTGGCTCCCAACGCATTTTAGATGTTGTGTAAATTACCTACATAAACCCATGTTGTCCTCATGTGATCCTTTGAATGTTTCTAAATAAGCGAACCAATGTGTCTCAGCAGTTGCATTTTTGGAATGAAGTCTAAGTGGGTGCACATCAATGTGCTCCTAATCTGTAAGGGAAGGTAGGACGTGCATTCAGAAAAAGAGGAAAAAGGAGCATTTGGTTACTTTCTTGTCTTTCTAGGATGTTCTGTCTTTCTACAGTTTTGTATTTTTAAGCATTGTAAACTGTAATAATGAAGACTAATGCCTCTTTCACTTCCTAATTTTAACTAAAGAGGATGTGAGTAAACTAATATTGACTCTGATATATGACAGATGGATATAATGACTATTTAGAGGGACAAGAGAGAGAAATAGACATAAACACATATTCACAATCACAGTTCACTATTTGTCAGTAAAACTGCCTGAATAAATGCAAGCATTTAACGTGACTCCTCTTCTGAGCAGAATTACTTTCTTTGTATAAATACCTGAAGAATAGCAATATCAGCTACCTGGTATTCCTCTTTAGGACCATAGCAAGCAATATGCATTCTGATTTCACTACCTCAGTCTACAAGATAGTAGAATTTTTATCAATATCACAATTTTTTTTTCTAAAAGACCTGATTTAAAGGTGAACTATGCATACTAGAAATGCAAGGAAAAGGAAGATTTACTGTCTATATGAAGAACTTTTGCTCATATTCTGGCATAAGCAAGAATATTAACAAATTTTCTGAATAAAAGAAAGAAGTTTCGTGTTAGATGACATTCATTTTTCCAAAAGATATAACTGCTTTACTTAATGCCTGATCTAAAGCCCTGTGAAATTTTACTCACTTCATTGTACTCCCATCTTCTCTGTGGAAGACATATTTGGTCAAACAGTTAACAATTAATTAAGTAAATTAAGTACTTTGGCCCCAACTTCTTTCCAGTAAGACTTGAGTAATAATAATGATATCTGTGCGTGACATATGTGCAATGAAGTCAGCATTTGACATAATGCTTCTAAAGAAAATCTCAGTGAAGTATGTACCATTAATGATGATAAAGCTCAGAGACTAGGCTTAAAAATTGCATTCTCTTACTTAGCAGATCTGATCCCGATGATCACCAAGAGTCTCTCATATATATGGTTGATTCCAAAACATATGTGTCACACAGTTGCCGGAAAGCAATAAAAAAATGTTCAATGGCATTATTTCACAGTATATTTTCATAGGAACTTCCATCCACGGGGATGGGGAAGTTAAGGAGTTACCATCACTTAAACATGCTATAGCAGACTCAAGTAGAAAACAATCCACAGAAGTCTCCAAGCACAACATACTGGAGTGACAGACATTTCGGATGAAAGAGAGAGAAAGAGATGGAGAAAAGTATTTTCCAAGCTATAATATGAATAAGAAATATTCTAAATGTTCCAGAGAGAGTTGGAAAGAATTGTGTTGCTTTTGTTGTTGCCATTTTCACTCCAAGTAAGATTTGTTTATTCGTAAATTGGAATAGATAAAGTTAATTTTAACATTTTTCCCTGTTGTAGTTTTATGATGTTAGCTGCTTCACTGGTGAAAAACCTGAACCTGCTCTGGAGGTTTGCTTAAAAGCCGTTAGTGTATACAGTAATTTACAGCTAGTCAAAACTATGCATTGAGTTACTAATTGATTGCTAACGTTGATGCGCTTGATTGAATGTCAAGTTATGTGTAAAATTTATTGAAAATAATTTTGTTTCTTTCCTCTCTCATTAAAATGAGACAGATATGCAGGGTAGTTTGTAGAATGATAAAATATTTTGGGTTGGAAGGAACCATTAAAGGCCATCTAGTCCAACCCCCCTGCAATGAGCAGGGACATCTTCAACTAGATCAGGTTGCTCAGAGCCCCGTCCAACCTGGCCTGGAATGTTTCCAGGGATGGGGCATCTACCACCTCTCTGGGCAACCTGGGCCAGTGTCTAACCACCCTTAGTGTAAAATATTTCTTCCTTATATCTAGTCTAAATCTTCCCTCTTTTAGTTTAAAGCCGTTACCCCTTGTCTTATTGCAACAGGCTCTGTTAAAAAGTTTGTTCCCATCTTTCCTGTAGGTCCCCTTTAAGTACTGAAAGGCCGTAATAAGGTCTTTCTGGAGCCTTCTCCTCTCCAGGTTGAAACAACCCCATCTCTCTCAGCCTGTCCTCATAGCAGAGGTGCTCCAGCTCTCTCATCATTTTTGTGGCCCTCCTCTGGACCCGCTCCAACAGGTCAATGTCCTTATGTTGGGGGCTCCAGAGCTGGACACAGTATTCCAGGTGGGGTCTCACCAGAGCAGAGTAGAGGGGCAGAATCACCTCCCTCGGCCTGCTGGCCACACTTCTTTTGATGCAGCCCAGGATGTGGTTGGCTTTCTGGGCTGCAAGCGCACATTATCGGCTCATGTCCAGCTTTTCATCCACCAGTACCTCCAAGTCCTTCTCGGCAGGGCTGGTCTCAATTCTTTCACCCCCAACTAGTTCCAACTAATCCCTCATCCCCCAAACTAGCCATATCTGTCTCCTCAGGCCTGACCTTTTATACAACCTCCCATCAGCTAAGACCTTTTCAGACTATACAATTAGGATATCTAAAATGTGTTACTAAGAATAAGCAAAATATAATATTATTGTGCCCTCTTTTCCCCCACTGTTTTTCACACAGACATGAGCATTGTCGATAGCACCGAGTGCCAGAGGCGCTATTCCGAGATGTCAAATTATATTCAATTTAATAAAAGAAAAATGAAAAGTCAACAAAATTATGAATTGTAACATGTCCATTTCATATTCATTTTTCTTTTGTTTTTCTTCTTGGATTTTAAGTGAAAATAGAGAAAATGTGCCGAGCATTTAATTCAAAGACCCAATGTGCCGGCAGGGATTAATGAAAGGTGTCTAAGGTCTCTGCGGTAGGAGTTTCTGCAGCAAAAAACCCAGCAAACAGTACAGCTTTCGATTTCCTAAACTTCCATTGACCTGTCTTCAAGCTGCTTCATTACCCGTATGAGCAGGTTTAACCTACTGTGCTTTGAAATCAGTTGGAACATTAACTGTGATACTTCTCCTTCCTCTGCGAGCTGCTCGAAGTCCCCACGGTCTTTTAAACTGGGAGTTACAGGTGCTGAATTACCTATGCGAGATGAAAGAGCGATAGGTCTGAACTCTGTCAGCCGCTCAGGAGGCAGAGAGTACGGCACCCCGGGGAACATGCAAACCTGAGAAGCATCAGCACTGCGGATGTCACTGTGTGCTACCAGCAGCGCCGTTTGCAATAGGATGTTGCGCGATACCTGGGTTCGTATGTGCTTCAGGACATGCTCAAAATGATCAACTGCGCAAAAAAACCCCTCTAATCCTGAAAGAAATTGCAGCTATTAATGTGTATGTATTGACTCAACAGTTGGGAAGCTAGCTCAAGATCAAAACATATGAAAGTTTACTTTCTCTCTAACTGGTAGAGGGGAAAAATGATATTTTCAGGCAGTATAGAATAGTATTTATTTCAGTTATTGAGCATTGAAATAGCACTACTACCCATCTAATAAAAGGAATAGTTTAAAAAACGCTGAACTTTGTGCTCCCTGGCATGCTGAAAGGCAGGAAGGATTGGAGAGGAGATAGGAGGGACTCAGTAGTCGTGACAAAGTTGATGCAAAAGCATCAACAGCAATTTTTGCATTCAAGACCTTAGAAATACTTCTGCGTTTGTATGTTCATGGAACAAGGTACGTTTAATCCAGAAGAAGGCAAAGGTACAAGCAGAATTTGACAGCGCTTATAATACCTTTTTCCTTTCCTCTCAAAAAATGTGCTAGACAAGAGAACGACTCATAAGAAAAACAAGTTGCAAGGGAGAAGAATGTATTTGATCAAAGTGCCTCAAAAAGTGCCTTATTTTGGAGATGTGGGATGATCTAACCCATACTGTTTTTTTAAAGATTAACTGAAAAAATTACTTTTCAAAAGCATTAATATTACTAAGCAAAAACCAAAGCATTTCTTAAAGTCTATGACATGAGGATATTAATATTTCTTTCGGGGACTTTTTTTTAATGCCCTTCCCAAGACAGCATCAGGATTGGAGCACATATTCCCTGTTTTCACAGTAAATTTACACTTTGACCTGCTGAAGGTCGTGCCATACGTGCTATGCAGATCCCTCCGCAGCAGTGCAATGCGACAGTAATTCCACAGGGTGAAAGTTGAAGAGGTCTTGCAACACCAGCCTACTTCCTGGGAGACCTCCCAAAGAAAAAACCAAAATATCTTGTGGAGCCCAGTTCAAGACTTTCCATGAGTTTAAAATGTGTTTTATTTAAGGGGTAAGTAATACACAATTGTATCGTAAAAGAGAGAAACTTTACAGAAGTAGAAGCCATGTCTGTAATCTATTCTTTTAAAACAAATTGCAGTATTTTAGATGGGTATTTTGAATGAAACATTTTACCAGTTACGGTTGCAGTATTTTGCTGTCTAAACATCTTATTCTGTACTGTCATCCTATTCATTTCTCAGCTTTCAATGGCAAAGACATGCAAATAACAAAATAGCGGCATGTCCAAATTTGCTTATATAATCATGAGTAGAGCAGAGTAAATAATTTAATAGGAATGATGTATCTGGCAAACCCAGCTTTATTTTTTTCTGTTAAGAGTACATTTGAAAGAAGTTCAGAATTTACATAAATTAATTCACATTCTGTTTTTTTATGAAGAATTTCTAGCTTGCAGTCTCATCTTGAATACTTGTTCATCAGGTTTTAATAATCCCTGTCTGAAAAGAAGGCTGCCCCAGTGCTCAGTGCTGCTGCGTGGGAACTGGGAGAACAGCATCACACCTGGGAGGGATTTGGCCTTAATTTCTCTGTGCCTCTGCTATCCACCTGAAAGATGATGAGAGTATCACAGTCCCTTTCAGAAGCACAAAGGAAGCCTCTTCCTTTGCAAAACAAGGGAAATCCTATGGAAGTCACTGTCTATGCTTCACATTCTTGGGTACCACCTAGTGGCACCAACTTGGTTAATGATGGATGTAACTAATTTACAGAGCATTCCAGAGTTCGGTTATCATGATTCTGAGATGAAGTTTATGTCCGTAGTAACTGATCTTTTCAGTGTATGTAGAAAGTGACCAAAAATAACCCCAGTAACCTAGTGAAAAGAAATAGGACAGATATTCACAGACATTATACAGCAATATTTATTCCTACCTAATCACAATAACCCATGTCCATCATTTCATTATAGCGATCACTGTGATTAATCTTTTTCCTTAAATTGCAACTGATTTACTATCAGCTGAATAACTTTAAGATAGTTTGCATCAGTTTGCTACCACAGACCTATTATTATTCCCATGGAGAAGAGCTTCTAACTAAACAGGAGCAGCATACCAGACTCCTTCTGTAGGTTTGATGGTACATCCACTAGCAGTATAAACTATTTGCAGACAATGCAAAATGCCTTCATTTTATAGATTCCTTCCCCAGCGTCCTGAACGAAACGAATATCACTAACCTATTAAGTACAAATCGCTTAAAGATGTAAATTTTTTATGACTTGCTAAATGTTAATGTATGACTTGTAAAATGTTAAAGTAGTAAATAGCTTCTTCGAGCTCATACACACTAAATTTCACTCTGTAGCCCTAAGCATTTAAGGTAACAGTCACAGGGTGTTAGTCAGAGAGATTTCCATAATCCTCATTGACTTTAATTTATTATTGTTAAAAAAAAAAAAAAGATAATTAAGAGTTAATGTCAGTAGAATAGAAAAATAGGCCATTGTCAAAGGATAATGGTCTTCCACTAATAGGAGACTGTTGAGACATTCACTGAGAATAAATGTTATGAAATATGAAACACATGATACAATACCACAATGTGTAATTATAGCTATTTTATGTCATCTGTTCTGAATGACTCTAGAAGACGTTATCAAAATCTGATTAATGTTTCCACATTTGACACTTCTTGATTTATTGATGGAATAACCAGCTGAGAAGGACTCCTCACAAACCCAATTTATTTAAAGTTTGCCATAGAAGCTCATATACACCCTGCTTTCCATCTGCTAGAATATTTCCTATATTTAGAATAATATACGTATATAAATGAAAGCCACCCAGTGGAATTTGTTCTGGCGGAAAATATCAGAGGCTGATATGGTTATTTGTTGAGAAGGGAGCAAGCCAGTTTCCCGAGAATATTGATGAATGGTCTCCAGATACACAGCAAAGAGCTACATTCAGAGGCGTGAAATTAATGTGACTGCACCTGTGAAAACTAGCCAATGATTTGATCCAAAATGATACATTATGAATATGTGGAGATAGCAAAGATATCCAGGGCCTTGGAACAAATACTGTAGTAAATCACGAAGATCCTAGCATTAAAAAAAAAAGAGAGGAAATACAGTTGCTCTTTCCCCCCTTTGCTTAGCTATTTCAAAGTTATCTAGATATTTAGTATTAAATTTTGATTCTGTCATTCATGGAATATTTTAATTTTAATTTTAGGAGTTTGTTCTTGCTATCAGTACAGGTTTTCCCTTCAGGTCCCAAGTGAGTAGATATGCTAAATACTTCCATCTTCTAGAATGAAGATCATTCTGTTTCAATTTTAATAACATTTTGAGATCTAATCCAAACGTGATTCATTTGAATAAAAATCAATAGGTTTAGCCGCTTCTTTTGAATCATTTAGGGCAACATTTTTTCACTGGCTCTTCATCAGGGGCCAAACTCTGACCTGATTTATGCTCTGATTTACTCTGCAACCCGTTGACTTTAGAGGATTTGCACATCGTGTAAATTAGCACCGATTTGACTCCAGGGATCGTTGGTAAGTGGCATAAATTAAGAACAGGGAAATTCTGCTCTCTTTTAAAACGCCATAAAGGTCAATACAAAATTGAGAACAAGATACAGCCCCAAGTCTCTTAGTTAAAATGTATTAAAAGGTTTCATGCAGCACTTTTATCCTCCCTACCACAATCTGCCCTCATTCTCCTGTCCCGCGGTGTCTCATTTCACACCCACCACGCCGGTACGCTGAGAATAATATGAGTCAGATTTTGCCCCCCAGAGAAGCATATTTCGCATACTGTGTTGACTTCTAAATTGGATGATAGCACCTGGCACCAGCTTAAGTAAAGGTGACTGTGGCTGAAACAATCTTTTTAATCGGCTGCGATCCCACAGGCTGAAACTTCCATCTGTGGAAAGGATTTATGCAATTGCTAATCTGAGCATTTCATTACAAGTATTAATATTTGAGGACATCTGAGACTTTTTCTGCAAGACAACCGCATTAAAAATTCAGCAGTACCAAGGAGCCTTATTTCTTCTGGGTTTTTTTGCAGAGAGGTTCCCTTCTGGCAAGAGCACCTTCTCTCTCCTGTACCATACAACACATAGGCAAACAGAGATTTGTGGCCGGTGCCTAACAAATGTTGTCCTCTCGCTGGGTCATCAATCACTTCCCCTTGGTCACCAGGATAGTCAGGGCAGATTGCCCGCTGCCGTTTGTGCTGACAGGGGCATTTTGGCAGAAGTAGGAAAGGCACTGAAGGAGGTGAGATGTCCTTTTGAACTGCGCAGCACATAAGCAGAACGAAAGCTGTGGAGAGCTGTATTGGAATTATCTAGGTTTTTCTTAACAAGCATCAGCGCTGTTTCCTTGTAAGACGTTGAATCTCTTTTATGAAGATCACCGACAGTCAAAGCGATGCTCAGCTGTAGACTATGGGCTATTTTTATGAGAAAGACCGGCTAAAAGCATCACTCTGTAATTGTGATATGCAGTCATCTCACGCGCTCTGACTCATGACCGCGTCCTAAGTTTCTGTGCCCTGTGAAAATACATCCTCCGAGAACATTTCACATGAAGCCGTAGGTTGTGCATTAGTTTCTCGTTTAAGATAAGCAGTATCTTTCACCTTTTCTTTCTGAGTATGGAAGCAGTGACTGCGGTGTATATCATGAGATCCCATCGGTGGAATTAATGGGATGTAGAAAGTATTTTGGCCAGTATAATCTACAACTCGTATAAAACAAGAACTAGGGGACTAGACATCAAATCTGAAATTAAAATTCAACTTTCTCTCAAGGCTGCAGGGAACTAGACTTTCTGATGTGTGAACAAGCACAGCAAATAGCCCTGACGGACTGCGCTCTTTAGTGTATGTAGACAGAGTTAATCATACTGAGGTGAGGACTTTTGTGTATTTGATGAATTCAGAGTGATGAATTATTTTAGGTTTGCTAAGAAGAACTTTTGTTGCAATGTTGAGAGAAGCACAGGGCTTATTACTCACATGATAAGCGATGCAAATTAATGCAAATATTTTATGTGGGCCATAATAGAGAGAATTTTACCTTTAAATAATAAGATAAATTCCCTTTTAATCCCAGACATGCATCCAAAGCACTCAGTATACTGACAAATTCACAAATGCAAGACTCCACAACAGTCCATGTAGTTCTCAAAAGTTTTCTCTAGGCCTCCAAGGAATGAAGTTCAGTTTTCAAATGGAATTCAGAATTTTTGTCCCTTCCTGAGCCATGCTTAACACTTCACACCACCTGGCTTTGCAGGAATTAGCCTTCAAAAATTATTTCAGAGGGTGCAGAGATCCACTGTAGCTATGGTTTCTAGTACTTGATACATTAAGTACCTGGTCCTTCTGTAAACGGTTGTCAACAGTAAGAATTGCAAACATCTTGCTGGAATACTTGAGTAGTGGATCTATGAAAACTGCATATTACATCTACATGTATATCAAATGCATTTATAATGAGTATTGTCATTGCAGTGAATAGCAAAACAATGAACTGATTAACCTCTTCTTGTGAAGCATTGCCATTAATTTTGGCATTTACTATAGAAATACTTTTGAAATTTTTCAGATTTGAATAATTCTATTGATATTTTCATGGGCTTTTTTGATGACTGAGAAATGAATTATCTGTACATTTTAAAGGCATGAATATACAAGAGATGAGGAAATGTGACAATATATATCAAGATGTTCTGTCTTCTTCATTAACATCGGCTTTAAGGCACAGGACATATGGAATTAAAAAGATGGTCTAGCTAAACTATTTATAACTATCTATCTGATACTCTCAATCACTTTAGTTAACATTAGGCTATTTTGACAAAGACATAAAATAAAATTCTCATCACACTTAAATTCATTGACTTCAAAAGCTTCAAGATTTCAGCTATACTCTGATATTTTTAAGGAATGAAAATTGAGTGAATGATAAATTAATTCAAGTTCAGCTATTCAATTATAAAAATACACATCTAGTTTCAGAGAGTTTCCCAAGTTTTCCATCTGGGTCCATTTTCTGAGGTGAAACTGGGCTCAACCAGAGTGGACTTTAGAGGTCCTCCACTTAGGTGAATTAGACACTCGTAAAAATTGGTCAGTGGATGAATGGGGTAAGGGTTGAGCTCACATGTTTACAAAATTCTGACAACATTTCTTATATGCACTTACAGATGGAATTAGGGGTAAGAACTGAGTTGTTTGCTTCTAATTTGGATCAATGTGAATTTCTAGAAGTTTATGCCTTATTGATGTATTTCAGGGAAAAAAACACCAGTAAAAATAATCTTATCTAGAGTATAATTCAAAGAAGACAGGAGATTCCAGTGTCAAAGAAGTATTTCTGACAGCACATAGCATTTTATTAAATTCAGGAAAATGTGGATTTTTTACTAATACTTATAATTTGTTCGTACAAAATAAACGTCCTTTGGCCTCATGAGTTCAAATGTATGTCAGATGTTTCAGATGGAGGGATGAGCCCTCTATGCTGAGACAAAACACAAAAAGAAGACACTAAATAGAAGAATTGGGAAGTAAAGCATCAAAATAAATTAGCAGCTCTCTACAAACCAAACAAAAATCAGGAAGAATTCATGCAAGAACTTTTCTGAACTGATTGCCAACATATTTTACAGCCAAGCCATGCTCTTCAGAGACCCAGTGACCACTGTAGATGAACTGGAGGTGTGGAGGGGACAAAGAGCTGACAGTGGCAGTGACGGGCCACTGGCCACAGTGCTGCTGGGTAGGGGAAGGAGAGAGACAATCTTGACCAGGTTTTCAGAGACTCCAGCTTTCAGAGCACTTCTGCCTCCAGGTTGACGAACCAGAGCAGGTCACCAGGGTGGTGGAAACAGCAGAGTGGGACAATTCAGTTAATCCTCATAGATTAATCTCATTTTGGGTGGGAGGGTCAGATTAAATTTTTAGATAAATTAAATGATAATTTAATAGATTAGCTAGTTAGGAGGAAGCAGCTCCTGACTTTGTCCTAAAGGCCACTGAGTAATAGGAAGTCTAGCTGTACTAATGTACTGACAACTTTATTGAATTAATACATCATCCTAAATTTTATACAGTAGTCTTCAAATTAATATATGACATAAGGAAACCTACAGAAAGTTTAGAATAACTTTTTAAAAGTTGCTAAAAGGGGAAGTCAAAGGCATGAAACATTTGCAGTAGGCTGAGAGCATTTTTCATTTTTAAAAAAGAACAACCTTGTTTTTGACTTAAGGCAAACTCTCAGCAAAAATATCTTCAGAAAGGTCAAGAAAAAAAAATAATCATGGGGCTTAGTTAAAGAACACTGCACAGGAGATAATTAGAAAGAATAAGATGTCCTTAAAAAAAGCCAAATCCAAATAAAAGAAATAGAAAACAGTGTGAGCTCTGTCAATTTAAATGTGAGAGCATGGTCGGGCAAACCTGAGCAATATGAATGCCTCCTGCAAGGAGTAGTGAAAGAATTTCACAGTGCTGAGTAACAGAGCAATAAAGTAGCTAAAGAAATTATAGGAGTAGAAGTGTTGTGGAAAGTCAGTACTCACTCAAAGTCAGAAAAGCAAACAAAATGCCAGGACGTGTTAGGGAAGGCACAGAAAGTGAATGAGCAAAGTCATACAGCATCGCGTCACTGCACAAATCCACAGTACACGCACATCCCAAACAAAGACTGTACAGGCATAACAGAATGGAAGAGTTCAAAGAAGATGACGAGACATTTTTTTAAAAATGGGATGGCTGCTATATGAAGACCAACACGATGGAATGGCACCTGAGGTCTGGCCAAAATCTCCTTTTTTTCCTCTTCTTCTACTCATGGCAAAGGATAGCAGCACGTGTCCAGTCTCGTTTGGAGTGTTGGCATTGTTATTTAATATTTCTTTGTGTGTGCAATGCCAAACCATTGACAACATATAAAGCAGAAGTGATAAGTAGGAATTTTCAATATTTTAAATCATAGCCTGAGTGGAATTTAAATAGTTAATTTGTCTGATTCATGATTTAAGGAGCCCTTACTATATCAGGTGGCCTCTGTGGTCTGCATTTATGTTTTTTCATACTTGCACCTCACTAGTAAAGAGTAACATGTAGCTTTCCAAACTCTCTGCCTCAACCACTTTGAGATTAGACTCCCGCAACGTGCTCTCTGCGCCAATGCACCTTCAGTCTGCTTGGCGATCGACTGAGTTGCGGAAGGCACATGAGTTCCTAAGTCATACCAGTGTCGTACGAGTTTTTCTAACAGCTTGGCTTGGATCTGGGGTGGAATTTTGCCATCTGTTAATTCCTGAATGCCACATGATCTGCCTCTAGGAAAGGCTGCATCTCCCCCTGACCAGTATCTCCTTGAGGATAGTAACCCCCATCAAAATTCATTTTAAGTGCTCAAGTTCAAATAAGTACGTTCTAATAATTTCCATGTTTATGAACATTGAATGTACCCCGGTATTACTCTTCACAGCTAACAGAAAGCATGACCTAACACTGATCCCCTTGGTCAGTTTGTATTTGTCAAAGTAATGTTGATACCAGAAAGACATTTCAGTGATGTTCCATTCTCTCCTTAATTTGCAAACCAGGACAGTCATGCCTAATGTAAATTAAATTGCAGGTTACCCTCCAAAGAAGATGAACAACTAATAGATTGAACATTTTATTTAACAGCTTCTATTCACTAAAAAAATAAACTTTTTAAAGCTAACCTCTAACCTGTCTTTTGATTACACATCCCCAGGTTCCTGTCACGCATTAGTCAGAGTTACACTTGGACCGTGCTTGACCCTTATGCACAACATCGATGCACTGTGATTCCTTGTCATGTCAAACACATGAGAGAACAACCTGAATTTTAGTCTACCAGATATTTAATTCAAACAAGCCAAAAATTAGTAAACCCATCACTTTCTGAATAACATCCGGTAATCAAATGAGAAACAGAAATAACATAATTTAGTCAGAGGGGGCAACGCTTTGCAAGCCACAAGTTCTCTCTTTTAACAGCTTTTATACGGCTCCACTTTAATTTTGTTTCCAAAAAGCAATAAAGCAGAAGTTGTTTTCACAAAGCAGACAGAAAATTGATTCTCTAAATGGTGATCACTTTCCAAGGGTAGTTCAGAATTCCTAAACTCTTGCATATTTAATAGTAGTTTTGCTTTTATTTTAAACAAAAATCTCAATAAATAGATTAACAGTTAACCTGCTTATGATTTACATATTGATATATGTTATTGTTTCTGGTACAATTATCCATTATGTTCTTCTGTTTGCTCATATTTAAAAGTCAGACTTGGAACATTTTTGTCCTTTTTTACATTGATTGCTCTTTTTGCTCACCTCAAGTAAACTACTGTATAGCTGAAAATAAAAATCTGAATATAATAGCATATTGCAAGCAATTTACTGCTTGTATAGCTCATTTCAACTTTTTTCAATTTCTTGACGGGAATACAATTTGCATTTTCTTATTAATACTGATAAGAAGTCGGACATTACAGTTATTGGAAACACAAGTCAATTTGGTTTGCCCTTCAAACAAAATACTCCTTTGTTACCAGATTTGGCAGCTCTGCGTTAAAAGATTGATAGGTCTGAATGCCGAATTCTTTGTAACTGAAAGGTTATCAGCAAAGACTATTTATACTAAAGCTGAGACAGAATCTGATGCTACCTGAAGGAAAAAGTATTAAAGAAAAAAATTACGAATATGTCTGTGTATTTCTGAAACAAATGTGAATATTAACCAGGGCACTCAGCGTACAAGAGACGGTCATATCAAAGGACTTATTCGAGAGATGCTGAAATAGAAAGTACAAATGCATGAGCTACAAGAACAACATATAGAAGCTGTTTGAAGGAAGGGGATTTTTTAGGCAGCCCAGATTATAGGGTTTTTATAGCCAAGGTCACATAATTTTATAGGTAATGAAACAAGAGCCAAGCAGATAATAGGCTGCTGTGCTCGGAATGTTTGTTTTCCAGAAAAATTTAAAGTATGGTGGTTCCACTTCACTTGCCAGGGAACTGGATATTTTATTTGATATATTTTGACAGACAAAGGTACTTTTTGGGGTTTTTTTCATAGGAAGGCTTTCTTCTCAATCCATATCTAAGGACATAACTTGATTCAGAAGTAATAGTCACTTAGGTTTCTTAACATTTTTTTTTTAAATTGAAACCTTAAAAAATAATACTTTTATGGCTAAAAAAAGGTTGAGAGGGAAGAGGGAATAATGAAAGAGAGCACAAGAGAGAATGAGAGAAAACTGGAGCTGACCATAAAAATATCTTTTCTTTGTCCTCTTCTTTTATTTTCATTATTATTAGTTCTTCCACCTTAAACTCAGGCTTCTGGAATATTGGAAGAAATATTCACCTTAGCATAGATGTCTCTTTGCCCTTTCAAAACAACCCTCTGCTGCCCCGCTCTTACTGTGCGCTTTCCCTCTGGATAAAAAAACATACCCATTTTCAGTTGGTTGTTTGTTGGGCTTTTTTCCGCATACAAAGCAGGAGTAATACAAGGAGTGGTCCAAGCCCATTTCCAGTAATAACACTGCGAGTTTCGCTGCTGAGTTTTTAGGATTCGTATTTTGCAAGGCTGAATGCATGAGTTGTTTTTCTCTCGGTTGGAAGTATCACTCAGGGTAAGACTCAGGTGTGACAACTGAATGACTCAGGCTTTGCACTTGCTTACAACTTCTGAGCAGGTCATTTATTAGAGTTTAGCCTGGGCTGTACATCACCATATGGAGAATACCTTTATTGACATAAAGATATTCTTTTTATTTAGATGCATGCCCCTGGCAAATGACAAAACAAAAAGAAGAGATGGCACGTAGTCCTTTGGTGCTTAAAATAGAGTTTGCTTCTAACTTTATAGAAACACATCAGGGCTTGGGGATCATATGACACCAATTTGATTTATATAAACTAGCTCCACTGTTTGCCTTTGTCGGTTGTACTAGACTTCAAGGACAGTTTTCATGTTGGAATGACAGAATGGCAGGATTCAAGTAAACAGAACAGTCAGTTTTTTTATTTTGTTCTCCTATTTAATATAATTGCTAGGTTTTTTTCTCAGAGTGACCCTGAAAGTCACCCCAGTGGTAATGAAATCGAGCTGCATAAACAAAGCTGTCTGATTTGAAAAAAAAATTAAGGTTCTAGTTTTTCACAGCTAAGGAGCCCTTCACAGACTGACGATTTGTTTTTAAATTGACCATCTCCAACTGAATATATGCCTTTATCACAAAAAGCACTACTGCTTTCTTGATTAGTAGTTAGAGAAGAGAGAAATATGTCTTGATCTACTGTGTTCAGTTAACTTAAGACCCGTATGCTCTCTCACTTCGCCACTCCCCCTCATCCTCCAAGCCAGGCAAGCCAGGGCTGGTCCTATTCATTCATCAGCGCAGTGAAGCTCCCATAGCCTCTGTTGATGAGACTTGAAAGAGGTGTTAGGAGGATTTGAATCTACCAGGCTGTATATCCAACACCTATAAGGCACATTAATTGCTTTTTATAGACATGTGTTGGACACAACAGGATTTACCTAGTTTGCCTGCTTTCTAACATGTGCTCCATTGACCTAACAGTGCTGGGCATGAGGTTTACGCAGAATAAAGGTGACGGGAAGGTGGATATATTCTTGCTAGGATATTGCTACTGCTCCTTTTTAATTCTGCTTTTTATGAAAGAATATGGAAGGATCACCTAGGTCATTCCCTATCTATGATCACAAGGCATGGGAGTGAGAAAATATGCAGCTCATCTCAGGCACTTAGTTAGCGATTCTCCACGGGATTATCCTTTTGTAATGGGAGAGAGTTCAGAGTTCACAAACAAGGAACCCTTGAGTTCACTCCAGAGGAGACCTTAAATGGGAACTAACTTGTACGCTAGGTAGGGGAGTGTGGAGCTAAAACAACATGAAAGGAGGAACTCACTAGCAAGATCATTTCGGTTCAATATCTGAGCAACTAAGTAAAGCTTAAAGCCACCTCATCACAAAGCCTGAGACCACATCCAGTGCAGGAGCTACAGGGACTTCTCTGTCCAATCACATACATCGTCTTCTAAGGGCCCTGATTCTGCCTATTGAAGCTGAAGGAGACAAAGTAACTTAACTGGTTACCCTGAGTGCCTAAACGAGGTGGTATGGGGAGCTGGGATGGCAGATCCTGTTTCCCTAGAGGTGTGGGTGCTCTCAGCTCTCTCTTCAGCACCTTTGCAACACCTTCAGTCTCTGA
Organism: Burhinus oedicnemus; assembly: GCA_008921705.1. Classification (NCBI taxonomy): domain Eukaryota; kingdom Metazoa; phylum Chordata; class Aves; order Charadriiformes; family Burhinidae; genus Burhinus; species Burhinus oedicnemus. The sequence goes on along the minus strand of VFFE01007179.1, from coordinate 1,506,669 downwards.
AGTTGCTGGCCTCAGTGTGCTCCTAGACTGCCTTAAAACCCTAAAACATTTTCATATCAATAAATCCATCACCTCTGAGGAACTGAGCATGTTGTCAAGGATGTGAGCATTCGTATGATAGACCCTATTAGAGTTATAGGATGTAAACGGTATAGGTTACTCATTCCACCCAATTTCTCTAACTTTGGAAAGAAGGACTATGCCTTCCCCCTCTGCTTTGTTGCTGTTGTCTCTTTACAACACTTCTGAACTATTCCTGATCTATTCTGTCATTCTCATATCTGAAATGTTAACAAACAGAAAGTTTGATGCTCTTCACACTGAAGCCAAGGGATGCTTCGCTGAGACCATAAAAATCAGCAGTAGGTGAATTCGGCCAATCATTTGTAGATTTCTTTGCCTTGACTTTCTCCTAGCATTAAGTTTTCATTAAGTTTTCTTAATTGAAAGCAGCTGAGTTTAAGTAACACAGCCAGTTTGCCTTTGGGTGACTTTTCCAAATTCTGACAGTAGGTGCTACACATGCTGTCTCTTCAACACAACACCATATCCACCAGTTACTTCTCTGTTAAGTTTCATCCAGTAATGATTTTTTTCCAATATCAATCAGAACCATAAAGCAGAATGGATAGCTAGAAATAGGAGTCAAGATTTTGATTGACAGTGAATAGCAAACAATATTTCCAGCTCAATAAATGTCAGTGAGCTTTTGATAAGCAAGATAAACTATAATAATCTCTGGAGTAGAACATAGTACAAGAATAGTAAAAAAAAAAGAATCTAAAAAATTTAATTTAGGTGAAAGAAGCAAACCCAGCTATTTGAAATGTTGTGATCATTTCTGCAAACGTGGTTCACAATTCCATATGAACAGATGTATTTGGAAAAGGGAAAGGTAAAGAGCTTGTTTTCATTAACTCTGTAGATAAAATGAAATTACCTAAAAAGAAAGGCAGCAATACAAAGGAATAAAAAGGTTAGTTTTGTATTACCAAAATTATGATTCACTTCTTATACCCAAACTATTAAAAGAGTAAGTTTAATCACCACATATAATACATCTGACACTATATCTGGTCTAAATACAACTGTAATAAAGTACGTAATAGGAATCTTTAAGGATCATTCTCAAAAGCTATGCAGACAAGAACAAAATAAAAGAGACAACAGGAAACATTTCCAAACTGTGCATGAAAATCCTCTTTTCTGCTTGTTTGGTGCAGTTGACTAACAATGACTACAGGTGGGTGTATTTGGGAGCTCTGGACGTTCATTTCCATTGTGCATATATTATATGTCTCCACAAGTTGTTAGAGTTGAGTATTGTCATGTACATAATTTTTTTCCCTTTTGGGGCGGAGGAGAGGGGAAACATATAGCATTGATTTCTTGTGCTTAGAAGTCATCATGTCTTCTTCTCATTAATCAGGGATATGCCCAGTCCTAGATGATTACATATTTTGTAGCCCATCCTTATATTTTCAGTCTCTAGAGATCTCTTCAGGGAGCATAGCAAATCAGCAGTCAATACTTGGACTTAGGTAGACCTAGATTAATAAACAGGATAACTCTTTGCTTTCTGAAACCTGTCCTGCTGCGCCATAACTTGCTTCAATAACCCAGCACAAAAAAATAGAACCACTTCAAAATTTTAAAGCGATTCTAAATCTCGAACTTCTACATAATTCCCTAAATTTATTTAGTAAACCCTTGATTTAAGTAGTGGATTCACACCTTATTCTCAGCTGAACAACTGTTTATATTTTTCCCCAACATGCCATAACAGATTGCAGACAGGAAGGTTTTGGAGAATTTTCTGTGCCTATGAGGAGGTAGGAGGTAAGGTGTGTTTGAGTGACAACTAGGTTTTGATGTATAGTAACTTGTGTAGATGTTTCAGGGATAAGAATACATTATTTAGTTCCTGATAGAATATTTTCGCACAATGTCAATGATACTATGATTTATCTGCCTGGTCAAAGTTTAGTGGACATAAAAATCTATAATGAAACAATGTCAATTAGGCTTCTAATGACATATTATTATTTTGGTATATTCAGGATTGTGATGGATCTGGATCAAGGCTTAAAAGGGTGTTTTGTTCTGGGTTTTTTTTGTCAAATATTTCTTTTTCTATATCAAAATGTCAATACTTAGGAAATAATTTTTTCTGGGAGACACAGATTACAGCTATTTCGGAAGCTGAAGACCTTCTGAATTGTGAACATCCTCCTAAAATCTCAGTGGCTGTATATGATCTTGACCCACATAAGTTGGTAATGTGCCTTAGAGTCACATCAGAGGCTTCTTTGCAGCCTCATTTGGTGTGTTGTTTTGTTCTGGTCCTTGTTTGTATTTAATCCTTTCAACATCTGTGTGAAACAAAAGTGTGTTAAAGCCTTTGTCAAAAAGTAGACTACAAAAGAGAAGATCTTCAACATTGCTAAGTGTTCACTGATTTCTAGTGCCTCCATTTTGGAGGGGAGGGATATGCACTCATCAGAGATGCCTAAAACTTGTTCAGAGATGTAAAAATTACTATAATCAGCCTCTGCTCATAATCAGTTTCAGTGAGTAAGTATTCAGCTAATCCAAAAATTGATCTCAAGAGTGTCTCTAGCTGCACGTTCAAGTGGAACCCCGAGCGAGTGAGCACCCTTGGGACTCTGAGGGTGCTGCCTGGCCAGGGCTGGCCACGTAGGTTTCGGCAGCACAAGGAATCGACCTGCTCTACTCCAGCCTCATTCTGCATCAAACCCTCCACCTCAGTTCAGATCGATTTACATCAGCACCAACTGCTCCACTATGGAGATCTGGTGCTGGTCATCACTGCAGTTGACCTGGGGGTATTGGTAGACAGCCGGCTGAATATGAGCCAGCAGTGTGCCCAGGTGGCCAAGAAGGCCAACAGCATCCTGGCCTGTGTCAAGAATAGTGTGGCCAGCAGGACTAGGGCAGTGATGGTCCCCCTGTACTCGGCACTGGTGAGGCCCCACCTTGAATGCTGTGTTCGGTTTTGGGCCCCTCATTCCAAGAAAAACATTGAGGTGCTGGAACATGTCCAGAGAAGGACAACAAAGCTGGTGAAGGGTCTAGAGCACAAGTCTTCTGAGGAGCAGCTGAAGGGAACTGGGGTTGTTCAGCCTGGAGAAGAGGAGGCTGTGGGGAGACCTTATTGCTCTCTACAACTACCTGAAAGGAGGTTGTAGCGAGGTGGGGGTCGGTCTCTTCTCCCAAGTAACAAGAAATAGGATGAGAGGAAATGTCCTCAAGTTGCACCAGGGGAGGTTTAGATTGGATATTAGGAAAAATTTCTTCACCGAAAGGGTTATCAAACATTGGAACAGGCTGCCCAGGGAAGTGGTGGAATCGCCATCCCTGGAGGTATTTAAAAGATGGGTAGACGTGGTGCTGAGGGACATTATTTAGTGGTGGTTTTGGTAGTATTAGGTTAATGGTTGGACTCAATGATCTTATAGGTCCCTTCCAACCTAGACAGTTCTATGATTCCATGTGGATACAGCCACTAAGTACATGAATAAATCTCGGTGGGGCTGCATTTACAATTGGGGTTCTGTGCCCAGCACAAGGTATGTAGCCTGTTCCTTTTAATTTGGAGAGAGTTGGATGAACTAGATGGTCTTTTCCTCTAACCAGATCATAAGAGATCTGATAGTCTGACAAATGCCTGATACATTTTTTTCCCCACTTGTGGAAATGTTACAGTTTTAACATACATTTTTTACTAACCGAATTACCATATTTGGCCTCTTATCTATTCACTGTCATCAACTTACCTTTAAATAAAATAAAGAAATCTAACAATTAGAGTTCAGCGTCTGGGAATAATGTTGCCTTGACTGAGAGCCCTGGAAATGGCATTGTCATTTTACCACAGAGAACAGCACCAATTTGTTCAGTGACACTGAAAGGCCACCCAAACTCTTTTACCTCTCACAACATTGATTTGATGGTATACATCTCAAAGAGAGAGAAAGTAATTTTAGCTATGAAATTCTTGCCTTTTCCCTTTCTGCAAGGCTGGCCACCAGTGATTATTCGGTGTAAACACCTCTCCATCATAACACAGGCTGTGAACATCAACGGAGAGCGTGGCAGATCAGCTGAGATGGGGTAATAACAGTCTGCTCTCAGCAACAGAGGTGACCTGATTTAAACAAGACCTCAAGTGAATTGTACCTATAGAGGATTGAACATGGATATCCATTTTGGGCTGCTATTAATTTCCATTAAGGAAAGAAAAAAGAAAAGAAAAAAAAAAAAAGACAAGTGTTGGAGTAACCAGAGTTTTGCCTGTCTTCTTGTAAGTCATTCAAGTTGAAATTACCTAAAGCCTTTCTCTTAACTATCAATTTGGCAGATTTCTTACATTTTAGGACATAGTCCATTGTAAATAAAAAGATGGGGACATCTGTTACAAGATTAAACACTTCTTATCCTGTTACCTATCCCCTCAACTATTAACTGCCTGCCCAGTTCCCTCACAAGTGTCTCATACTTGGACTTTTCCCCTTACATACTGAATGACAACCCTGTATTGATCTGGCAAAAAAACTCTTCTAATTTAAATCCCCTTCGAGCCTTTCCTCTGTCGTGACGACTTTGGGAAATCATCCAAAAAACGGAAAATGATTTGGATGAGGAGAAGCATGAAAAAGTGTATCTTTAAAGATAAAAAGTGTATGTGAGCCCCATGTTCCTCCTCTTTTCCAATCTTATGCCAGTGAGCCGGCAGCAGAACTGCCTCATTTTCAGAAGCTAGTTAGCCAAACTGGAGGGGAGGAGCTCACTGGCCCCATCCATTGGGAAAAAGGAAGAAATAGGGCTATGAGGAGAATATCACTTGCGTAGACTTTCTGCCCAGAGCCAGCGATTCCTGCATTGCAGTGCTCAGGCTGTGCTGCTGCACGCACCCACTCCCAGGCCAGATGTTGCAACATCTGCAGCTCACCACTGAGCAAGGAGCCGCAGCGGGTACCGGGAGCAGAGTTCAGCTCATCAGCTGTCCTTTCCCCAGTAGCCATTCCCCAACTCCTGTTGGTCAAAAAGGGCAAGCCAAAAGGGATGCCCAGCCTGAGATCCCTGAACGAGGCCAGCACCGCTACTGACAGCACTACATCACTGATGCTTGGGAGCTGAATGCAATATGGTGCATCGATTAGACCGAATTAATCATTTCACAGATGCCTTTAATGTCATCATTCAATCAATTTGGAGTTTGCTTACATTTTTAATGACTCCTGAGTAATAGCCAAAGTTATCTGGGGACAAAGGTTCATGTAAATGACATGGTGCACATAACCCACTGCCGGGGGTGGGAAGCTTCTCCTGTTCTGGAGTCTCCCACCATCTGGAGATCTCAGAAAAGAAAGTTTTTTTGTTGTGGTACTGTGCTGTAAAAGTTATTTGGTTTCCAATGAAAAAAACCCAAACAAAGTAGGTGGGGCTTTCTCTTTTTTCTCCTCCTTCATTCTCCATCCCAGAAGATGTTGGAGGTATAGTCTTCTTAATGGAATTGTTTCAGTTCCTTTGGTCATAACATCCTTCTCATGCTTTGCATGGTGTTGTTCTTAACTGCACCATTAAATGCTAATATATTTTTCTTTTTTTACTGCTTTTTACCACAATGACTCGAGGAAGAGTCAGATTCTAGAGGAATTATTTTAAATCTGACTTTAGAGGACCTTGGAAAGGATCCTGAATTTGAAATACATCGCTCTGCCATCTTAGAAACACATTTTGGCACTCCCTGTTTGAAGATATCATAAATGGCATATATGATCTTTTATTCATAATCTACTGTTGCAGCTGATACAGTTAGATTTAACTGTGGTTTTTCGTCATAGATAAATGCGTTCTTTAAATGGCTTTGAATCTTTTTTAAGTACGTACGTACCATACAATATATTGTGACAACTGGTTAATTAGACTAGATTTCTTTTTTTCTTTTGGAAGTTTTCCTTTCATGTGCACCCTAACCTGTGAATTATGTTTACTTTCCAGCGTCAGTGATACCAAAAATTAAAAAGCTATTCACAAAATCAGCTACCAAATTTTGTTGCATTTTTTGTTGGTTTTTTTTTTGCACTGGCTTGGCTACAATTTCTGATACGTTAAACAGAGAAATTTGTAACCGTGCATATCAAAGAAATTCAACAAAACAGCTAGATCATGCTATCACATGTATTTGATCTCCCACGTTTATTGGATCTTTGGACTGCACTGTGCAGGAAGTCGGATTTTACAGACTGGCAAAGTTGCCGTCAGTGTGATGCAGGGCAGGGCTGGTCAGCTCGGTGGCTGGCAGCGGGGGCCGCAGCAGCCTGCGATAAGTGTTTGTTGCTCCCTGAATTCACTGATTTCCATGCTCTTCTCCATCCCCATCTGTGCACTCCTACCCTTCCTTGGGCGACTTGTGGTGCTCACTGGAAACCATGATAAGGTCTGAGCTAAACTGCTGACTCTAACTACAGCCACAGTAATGTAGACTGATGCTAAGTTATTATGGTAACTGTTATCCTTAAAATCTATGAATCTGGGGGAAAATTATGAGTTGTGAAAGCAGTTACATACATGAATAAGACAATTCATTTGATCAATCCCAATTTCAGTGCTATTGACTGTATATTCCTTTGGAACAGGAAAATCCATATATCAATAGTCATCATTTCCAAAACCCACCAAATTGAATTAGTGTTAATTCACATTTCATTATAATATTATTTTTATCTATCATCTAGAGCCTGTTATGTAACAAAGCCTACAGTGTACAACAGAGAAAGAGTGCCAGGAAATTAAATCAGAAAAACTTACAAAATACATTATCTATATTAAACCTACGATTCTGCAGATATTTAAATTCAGCATAAAATTGATCCACAATATTCCAGAAGGAAGAAGATTGCATTTTGGTGATAAAAGTACCCAGACTGGTCTCTTCTGTTATCATGCCAGCTCTTATCTTCCTCTCCTTGCAGGTGGGAGGCATGAGGGATGACAGTAGATATATATGTTCCATATCTTCCTGAACACCTTTCAAAAGCAGAAGTGTGTTACCCAAAATAATAAGGAATTTCATACATTCTCAGTACTTGTGTATTTTGAATAATAATTATATATCATTAAAACCTGAAGGTCTTTGGGGTTTTTCTCAGTGCATAGCCAGACAAAGTCCCATTCATACAGCTGTCCACCAAGCCCGTGAACTAGTAGTAGTAGTTGCAATTTCTTGCCTTTGACATATGGACCCTAGTAATGTCAACTGTAATTTCAATTTTTAAAAAGTCTCTGTCTTCTTCTATCTATAGTGATCGTTATAGCTCAAAGTTACCAACGGCACCTAAAATTGGCTCTCAAAAAGTTTCTGAAATTTTGAAAACTATGACCTTACGTACCTTGATTTTCTGAGAGTGTATCAGCTATGAGTCATTTCACCCCCTGTAAAACTGGGGCGGACATGAGCAGTCCCCTGTCTCCTCCTGTCTTCCTTGCTTCAGGAAGAAACACAGCTTGATGGGATTTCTGAGAGCATGAATTAGAGGTGGGCATTGAACTCAGGTGCTGTGCCTGAGCTCTTACCTGGCAGAGAGTGGGCTCCCTCCCCTCCAAATTCTGCTTTTATTTGTGAGGACAGTTGTACAAATCAATTGTGTAATTGTGCTCTTGAACTCTCCTTTTTATGATGACGTTTTGTGTTGGAAAACAAGTTCAGTGAATGCATTAGTGGATTCTGGTGCCTTCATGCACCGAGCACCAGCCCTCAGGGGGGATTTCATGGGCTGACCCAACGCTGCAGAGATGGGCATGTGGCAACTCCGGCTAACCACAAAACGTGCTGCAGAGGACCAAGTTACAAGGTCACTTACAAAGAAAAGCCTTTTTTTTCTATTTTCCCAAATACAACTAAATACTCTTGTCTCGCTCAAGTTTTCTTGAAAATTAATAATTTAGAATGGTTTTGGTTTGCACAATACCATTCTCCGAGACCTCCGCTGCGTGCACACACATGCGCACACACACGTCCACTGCAAGTGTTTTTGCTGAGAACCCCAGCAGCTAAAAAAGCATTAGAGCCACCACTGCTGTGCACATAATCAAACACGTCAGAGTTATAGCAGTTTAACTGATTACACTTATTAGCTGAGTGACTGCGGCTGACTTTGTACATAGCTTGGCTTTTTTTTACAATGACAAGCATAACACTTCACCTTAAACCTCTGTGGAGGTGATTTAAGTAAGGTCTACTGCTTTGTGATTTCAGCTTTGAAAGTGCCTTTCTGTGGTCTTGGTCAAATAACTTAATTTTACCCCATGATGTCTCAACCACTTTCCTCTAAAACAGGGAGAACAGTTGCTTGACATGAAGGACCATAAAATAATTAAAGCTGTTTTGTTAACTGTTTATTTAAAATGCTAAAAGGAGATCAATATGGCGATTTGCGTGAGCAGATATTGATTTGCATGAGCAGACATTTGAGAATGCAAGTAATGTGTTAATGCTCTTTCCTCGCTTATTAATAATAACTGCAGAATGCTCAAAAAAAAGTCCGACAATTCACTGAATATAGGAGTATTCAAGGCCTGAAATTCCCTTCAGTTTATTCAGGCAATTACTGCCAATTTTTTTTTTTTAAAAAGGGTATAAAAGCTTCATCGTGATGGAGTCAGTGCAGTTACCAGCCAGGACAGCCTAAAAACTATTCAATAATGGTACTTTGGGTCCAATTTGAAAAGTCGCCCAAGACAGGAAGTAATTTCCTCATGCCATAAAACATTTTCCGATTACAAAAGTCCTATTCTGAGGTGAGGTATAACGAAGACGTTTCAGAAGTTTTCAACATAAAGCAAAATTATAAAAACTCCTTGTTGGAGGCATTCACCTAAGGGGTGCCCGAGCCAAGTTCAACTTTCCCCCTGTCTGGTTCAGGGACTTCAGTCTGGGGCTCCTCCTGGAGACTGGTGCCTGCCAGCCTATTCCGTATTCCTGTGCTGTCCTTCTCCTGGCTGATAAATAAATAGTTTTTGAACAAGTAGAGGTGTAAGGGTGAGGAAAGGACGCTGACTAACTACTTGACTCAAAACAATGACATGATCCTTTTCCCGGGTGGGGACCATAATAAATTGTTCAGAAAGTCTTTATCACAGTGGTTCATCTTTGTAAAAGTGCTATTTTGGAATAGGAAAAAAGAGTAAGACTATATCCCAATAGGGATACATGCTCATATGATATTTGGGGAAGGATGGGTTTGAGTCTAGTTTGCATCACATAAAAACGGACGCTTATTTCTAGAGGTAGGTTTCTCTCTATATTACCAGAATCAGAATTTTCACCGTCAATTTGTAGAACATTTGAGACAAAATTTTTCTCAAAACTGGTACTTTCCCATGAAACACTTCTCTACTACAGCGAGTCAGAATTTCCTGATTAAAACAGTCTGCTTAAAAAAAAACATAAAAAAAAATCCTGTTCAACTATACTGTAAATCTTTCCCTCCGTCAGTAATGCTGTTAGTGGAAGTTGGTGCATGCTGGAGTCAAGGTTAGAAAACCACTGCCCATATGTAAAATAAGCCATTTAAGCATAAAATCTGCTGTATACTGAGGTCATGGTGGACTGACTTGACTTATTTTCTGTGCAGAGAAGCAACAAACTATTATTTTTCCCACCTTCTGCTCAGTCAGCCATCTCAGCTCCTATTGATTTCAACAGAGATTCACTTGCTTTAAGGTTTGGTTTCTAAGTTATACATTTTGCATTTAACCTATTACCAAGACATATTTTTACTCATTTTCTCCATTTCTATCCATTTTAATCCAAAACAATTTTACAAAGGAATAGAGCATCTAATTATAAAAAAATTCCTTCTCTTTGAAAGCCAAACTAGAAAATATACAACTTTTTAAATGTTCACAATCATTTTATTTGCATATTCACCTTTCTGTATCATGATGAGAAATAGAATGAAATTAATTATCCTTGCTTTCCTAGCTGAGGAGCACCTTTACAGAATAGGCTAAGCTTCTAATTTTCTTCTCCATTTATGACATGACTTAGGAAAATATTCAGTGTGATTGTGGACAAGATCTAAAAAAGACAGAAGTGCCTAAAGTGTGACTAAGGTGAAACTGAAGTATCTAAGTCAAAGGTTTTGCTCTAAATGTTCCCCTGGCTGATGGGTACCTCCCTGGGCACGTAGGGTTGGGCCTCCTCTACTGCCCACAGCTTCTCCCCTCTCAGCAGGGTGGTGCCTACTTCACCCATCAGGCTGATCGGGACTCAGAAATCAGCCTTCTTTTCCCTAAGTCTCTTGAGGAATTTGATCTAATAGCTGTTCACAGATCACAGCCAACAAACATGTGAAGAATACAGATGAAGTCACTTTATTTTTAAAACTTGGCCCTCGAGAGCATGATTGGTAGTAGTGCTTATGTGTTATATATGCTAGCTATTTCTTACAGCGTTTGCCCAAGAAATGGAGAATATATATTTAATTTCACCTTCTGCCAGAGAAAGTTCAAGCCCACATTTCCAGCCCCACAGTGTAGTTCCTTAACCATTGAGCTACAAGCTACTGGTAGGTTTCTGATCTCAGGACCGGAGGTATTTTCCAAAGACAGTTTAATCTAGCAGCAGAGAGTTTAATTGCTTCTGACTGGGAAGGGAGCTGCACTCCAGGCATCTGTGTCTGTACAAATGATCAAACCAGTTGGCTGTTTCACAGGTGCTGGACGTGACTGCTGGCCCTTCCTAAAACAAACCTCAGTTGGTCTGTGAAGGGATGGTCAGAGGCACCTCTCCCAGGCTGAGGACATCAGATGGACAATTCACCCACCATGGCTGTCACCCTGCCAGCAGACAGCTAAGCCTGGACGTGGGCAGGATAGGGAAGCCTTCCCCATGCTCAGCGTTTGCTACCACCAGGCACCTCATTGCCCTTGCCAGCCTCCTTTCCTGAATAGCCTCTTGGAGACTTTCCACGTGGTGTGTTCATCATCCCAAAGATGTTTCATGCAAAACAAGTAGACTTCAATAAACTGCATTTGTTGAAACACTTCTCTCTGGATTTTTTTTCCCTTAGTTATTTAAATAGTACATTACTATAGCAACTAGTGCCTCACTATCTTTAATGTATTAAACTTCATTACACCATATGAGGCAAGGGAATATTATTATTTTACTTTACAAAGGTGGGAGCGAGATATAGATACTAAATGGGTGTTTACACAGAAAAGCTAAGTTAGGATTTCGGCAAAGAAGGCGTAACCAGGTTAACTCTGATTTAGCAGTCACTGGTGACAACAGGAGCAAAGACAATCTAGTGTGGACTAGTAACTGGGAATGCAAAACTCCCAGCTCACACTGAAACCCATGCCATCATCCGCCCCCCGCTCCCCTGCTCCAGGTCCTTGTGTCGGACAGAGGAAAGCCAGGGGAAACTCGCATCTGTGCACATTTGGCAGCCACGTATTTTTTCGCCTGGGGGATTGGGGGGGGCCAATATGATGGGCATGAGCTTTCCTTTCATGAGTCATAATACAGTATTTTGACCCTCACATTTCTGCATATAGGACCCCAGTTCTGGACAAAGCTGAAGCATCACTCAGCTAAGAGCCGTAGCCCCAGCACCACGCTCCACCCCAATACTGTATTGAGTAGGCAAGCACTACATCACGTGGCGTTTTTTGTGTTTGCATCATGTATCATACAGTACTATACCATTTAAGACGTGTCACTTCTTGAAGTCAACAGTATTTAACAGAGAAAGCACATGAATTGATAGCACTTTATTAGCATTGCCGGCACATTGCTCCTGTAAAGCAGAGTGGCAAACGAGGTCGCTCCCTCGTGTGAAGAAATGCGTTGTATTATTCCAATACTCATTTTGATCTTTAATTTATCTCCTTCATTTAAAAAAAATCACTGACAGATATGTTGATTCAGAATGTCTGCTAACACTAGTGCTCTGAGGTTTATCAAAGAAAGACATGTTTGAAAAGAAAGCTATATTTTTAAAAAGAAAGAAAAATCAGAAGTCAGATATAACACAATGGTATTTTTTCTGAAGACCATGTCTGAAAATTATTCTTCAAGTTTTAACAGCAGATGTTGCTTTAAATAGATTTTCTTTTTTTTTTTTTTAATTTTTTTCAATTAACTAAGTTTAGACTTAGATTTAACTTAACCAATGAGTCAATAATTATCAAATACTGCATATTACCAGGGGTCTAGGACTAATATGAGTAGAAGCTGGTCACTCATACATGTAGCTAATATAGACGTTCTTGAGACACAGTCTGCAGAAATCACCTGAAGTCTCCTTACTGACTTTAGCAAGCTTCAAACAAAAATATTGAATAGAATATTGCAAAGCCTGACTGTGCCCTGCACCAGAATTTGCATGGAAAACTGTTCTTTACTATGAAATAATTTTCTGGAGTCTCAGGTTACGGTTTTGAAATGCTCTGCTGCTAGTCGTGATGGTTACAAAGAAGAGCTTGAAAAAGCTAGCTGAAGGTAAGACACTACAAGAACATATCCCTGAATTTTCAAAGTCTGAAATAGTGTTTGTGAGAAGCAGGTATGCAGCGTTCATATGAAAGGCTTGTTAAATCCCAGACCCTAGGGTAACAGCAGGCAGAGAATTGAACTTGTGGGGACCTAAAGAAACAGTGAATTTCAAATCAATATAAAAATATATAACACAATTGTTACTGTAACTGAATGTTGTTCTTTTTTTTCCATTCAAACTCCACTTCCCCTTTGGCCATATTCCTGTTATTATTAGACTAAGCAGCAGAGATTTCATTAATTTCACTACCCCAGTAACTAATCTATAACCTGAACTGCTGGCACATACAAGATCAAAACTGGTGTTTAAAAATAGGTGGTTATTACTACGTATATGAAAAAAAAAAGATTATTATAATTTGTGCAACCATTTCAGCATTACAAAGGAAAATAAAACGTAAGTAACAAGGGAGAGTCAATGCTGATACTGGGAAAAGCCTCAGGATGTGCCTTGCATTGCAGCACGCCGTAAGACATCGTCAGGGATGCGCTCTCTTTCTAAGGATGCCTGCGTGTGCTTCCCAGAGAAATAAAACCTCCGTTCACAGGCAGCAAGTCCTCTGCTGATTGTAAGGACGTAGGATGGAGGGGATTGCCGTCAGGTGGAGAAACGCAGGGGAGCGTTCCCGCAGCCCAGCTGGGAGGTGAAACAGATAAACTGCTTGTAGTGTTTCTCCTAAGGGAACAACTCAACACTAGTAAGCGGTTATGTGAAAAGACCTTAATGCTCTTCCGAAGCCTGGCAATAATCTTGCGAGATGTCTGGGGGCACCAGAAAGGAGACCTGCTTGGAGAACAGGGTCCTGAGTTTGCAAAAACTGTTTCAGCTTTCTTTTTGTCACTTTAAAGCGTATAAGCTGAGGGGGTCTTACTGGTACGTTTGGGGATTTTTCTGAGTTTTTAACAGGATTTTTTTGATTTTTTAACACATTCAGAAGTTGTCTTGAAAATATAAATGGGATTAAAAAACCCCAATCTGATTGGCAGGTTTGAAGGGGAATTGCTGTTAGCAGCGTGGTACAGCACAAGCAGAACCTGAGGAGCTGCTGTCCTTCTCGCTCCTTTATTCACTTTATGACATGACCCAGCAAAGGCCGAGTGCCCGACACTCCTCTCACACTCCTCTTCCTCTTCCTCCACTCTGCCCTGGCCCTTTGAAATAGTCCATTTACCTCTGTGCACTGCCCAGGTACTCCTTGTCCACTATATCCATCTTCTATTGCTTGATATGGAGCAATGTGAACTCTCATACTGGCTTAAAAGCCCCACTTTCAGGAATCATGTGAAAAGCATTTCTTTTAAAATGAAAAAAGTGAACAAAACAATATTTTTTTTTTACTGTGAAGGCTCTAGATCAGAGCATGGAAATATGTGAAAGTAACCGGCTTACTGGTGCTGGGAGTGTCTACTTTGGATGGAATATAAAATCCATCTTCAAATATTTCAAGGCACATTTTATAACAGACATTTGACTATTGAAATAATAGTAAAAGAAAAAATAATGGAATAATCTTTTCTTTTTTTTTTTAAATCAGTTTCTCTCTTCAATCTATAACAATATTCCAGTTAATGACTTGACCTATTATATAGTTCTGTTATATGCTAATAAACTTAATATAGTCCCATTTCAAAAGTGCTTTCCAAGATTATTGTATCAATTATTCTTATTAAAGTCTTCTGATGGTCCTGTGGGTGGATTGTTCAAATTCAAGGTATATTGTTATCGTGCCTCCCTAACCCTTTAAAACACGGCTAGCATAGATGCTACATTTTGAGCGTTATTACACTGACATGTTGCTTTTGTGTATTACGAAACCCTTTTGCAATAACACTGTCAAAGCAAAGTAATGCCATGGTTAGCTGTACATTGAGCAAACTAATGGATCTGAAAGAAATTGCAATGTGGTAAATAATCTTCTGTCTACTATAATTAAGGATGTAGCTGAGAAGAGGAAGATTACTTATCTGCTAGCACGAAAGGAAAAGGCCGTGAATGAAAATGAATTGTGTGCAGCCCTCACCAGCAAAGAGGACTGCCCCTAGGCGCTCACTCCAGGAGATTTATGCATTTCTGTAGACATTCCTGCATCTGCCCCCTCTCTGGCGTGGAGCAGGCAGCTGCTCCTGCAGCCGCTCCTGCCGGGTGTGAGTCCCGCAGGGCTGGCAGGAGGATGGAGGGGAAACCTGCAACCCGACTGCTGCCACCGCTCCTCTTCCCTCTACGGCAGGAAAAGGTAACGCCGACGCCATCGTGGCACCAGCTTCCTCATGCTGCACGAGTGACCTAACACCTCATTACATGACATTAGCAAATTATTCTCCATTCAGATGTTGCAAGAACTGACGTGACATTTCTTCGGCTGATGTGACCTGGTGTACACCTATGTATATATCATGTCATATTGAACCATGCTAACTAAAAGCTCCTGAAAACTGGGAAATCTTGAAATGATTCAATAGCAAGAACTGCTTAACTACAACATGAGCTACCCTCCTCCTCCCTGCCCTGCCCTTTAGAAGTGTTTCTAGGACGTTCACTCCCCAGACCCCTGCTCGCAGCACACGTTAGGTTCGACAGCAAAACCAGCAGGTAGGTGGAGAATAATTTCACCTGGGGATGAGTTCACATGAGACTATTTGCAGGGAATGTAGTATGATGTATTTTGTAGAGTACTGAATGACCCATCTACCCGTGTGCAAGCCAAAGGGACTGTGTCAATACAGTGCCAAGACTAAACTAAACCAAGCATTACATCTCATCTCCTCTTTATTTGTGGGTTTCCTCCCATCTGCAAAGATGAGGTCCTGGCTATCTCTAGTGAGGGACAGTGCTGGAGAGGAAAAAGCTGGGAGGAATAATTTTTGGAACAGAAGACTGAATTCCATGTAATATGAAATTATTCATATTCATAGGGGTTCAGGGACCCTGTGCAATGTTGCTAATTACTTTGGGTGCAGAAAAAAAACAAACCCAAAACACTTTTCTTATGTTTCAGGAGATGTAATCTCACTATGGACCTTGGCATGGTCAAAAAACCAGGAATTTTCTCTCTCTAGCACTTGCAAGAAAGACACAAGGACACCTCAGAAGGGATAAGAAGGTTGCACAGAGATGTTTTTTCCAACTCCAGTATGTGGTTGGCTTATTTCATGAAGTGCGAGCATGTTATGAAGTTGTCACTACACATTTGATGGTGGATGCTCTTACTACCTCCACAAACCCTTATTCTTTAGAATCCCAACAGTGACTAACATTGAGTTGCAGAGGTTAATAGTGTGAGAAGAAGGTGGGAGAGAAGATGTATAATTTTATGTTTTCTTACATGTTTGAAAGGAGAGAGCTTTCAGTTTTATTGAATGTTTTATCCCTCTAACATTAGGAAAGTTTATATGATCTCAGAATTTACCTCCTGGTAAGTAATATACAGCACTTAGTATTTTATTTACTTCTCTGTTTTTTATCATTTCTGCACAAGTTAAACCACCTTATTTTTTTCTATCTATCCACATATAAAACCAAAATTATCTAAAGGTTTCTCTTTTTTACCGTTTGCATCTTTGCTCAGTATATCGCTTTATTAGTGTTACACATTCTCTGAAATCACCAAAATTGAAGGCATAATTACAGGTGAGGCCATACCATTGAGATGATTTCTTGATACTGTAACCTCTCCAGTAGTAAAAAATGCAGCAGAAAGATATCCTAGTATTTTGTTTGACTTTCATTCTACCATTATGGCCAGATATTATACAGATTATACACTACACAACTCAAAAAATCTGAGAGAATGGATTAAAACAGATACGTTTACTTTTACCAGCAACTGTAATGCTTTTAAGAGGTACTTTCTGGTTAAAAGGTGCAGACTTAGTGGTTCTTTTTGTTCTTTTGCAATCATAGCATCACCTAAGCCGATAAGTATCCTGACTCTCACAGATCTTAGGAGTAGAAATACTGGCTCATAATCATTCTGAAGGCTCCTGGAGCAATCCAGAGGCCAAACTATATTACTCTGCATTGGTACAATATTGCTTCACAGGAGAACCTGAAGAAATGTAGTAATTTGAATGGATGGGAGTTCAGATGGAGGCTTTCATGGAATCTATTTTACCCAGAAAATCCAGGTGTGTAAACTGTAAGTTGTGACTCTGTAAGCCAGTCTGGGGAACAAACATCCTCTTTAATTGCAAAGGATAAATTCCAGCTCAGTTTTCTTAACATTGCCTTTTCCTTTTCTTCTTACGGGTTTCCAGATATCCTACAGAGTGTCCCCGCATCACTGCTTTCTGGAAGAGCAGTGCAACACTAAAGAATGAGGCACACATCCTTTTTTTGCCTCCAACTTCTTGCATTAGTTTGGCCAAGTTGGTCAAAATTTGGATCTTGTTTCATATTTAAGGCTGTGTCAATATGTTTTCCTGCAAAGCACTGGCTGCATAGGGACCCATAAGCTGTACATATATATATATATAAAAATACATCTATATATACACATACATATATACATACACACGTACATACACACACATATATATAGTGTCAGGCCCTCTGGTAATGCAGAAGCTACACAAATAGCCCAGAAAGTTTCCCAGGACAGTGAGCTCTTATTTTACCGGAAGCACCAAACTAGAGTTTTTTTGCTGTTATTTTTCTTCTCAGTCTAATTTCTAATTTTGTTTACTTTCTTGATATGACCAGTGACATCTGAGGAGAAGAGATTGCTGACTGCAAATATATCTCTCTTTGGCAGAGTCATGCCAGTAATTTGTGCTGACCGTATGAATATCTAGGTAGTTAATACAGCAAGGGAAGGTTTCATTTTTTCAAAGGGGGAAAAAAAAGGTCTCTCTACATGGTGTTGGGTGAAAATATGGGATCCCCTTGAACAATTCAGTTACGAAGAAATTTTGAGTTCAAGTGAAAAATGCTTATTTTCAGTTACTCCACTGTAGATTTGAAATTACTTTATTGAAGCAAGTGAATTTATTTTTGTGTTACCTTGGGCTAAATGCTCAGAATTTAGCCACACTGCACCAGTATGCATTTTTTCCTACTAAAAAGACAGGATAGCATAACTTACTTTTTAATGGTGAAGAAGAAGGCATTAGCACCGTATTTGAAGTGGAAGTTTTAGCTCCTGTGTCACACAACTGCCAGGGAAATGTCACATATGAGCAAAGAACTGCAGCCTGCCTGCCTCGGGAAGTAATTACTTTCCTGGCTTGTAGTAGTTTGCTTGTGGTATATTTCATTTAAAAGATGGTCTTTTCCATATAAATTTGGAAATATATATATTACACATACATATATGCGTGTGTATATATCGTGGCAATGAGAAAAAGCAGTGTAGGAAATGTGCAGCACAAGTGGCACCCCGCTAGTAAGGTCAAGAATGATACTGAAGACAAGTCTAAGCACACTGAAAAAAAAAACCCCAGTCCCCAAAATCATGAGATTTTCAGTGCATGAATTAGTTAGCCTAAAGTCAACCCAATTACTGTCTCTCCAGTGTTGATTCTAATTCCTTCTGGATATTTTTATTCATTTCCTTGAGCTTCCCTCAGGCTGATTTCTGAGTTTTTAAGCTAATTTTTAGGTTTGGGGTTGTTTGTTTTGGAAACTTCAGAATAGTTGTAGTTTTCATGTAGCAGATATCACGGCTTAATGGACTAAACCCACAGCTCTCTGTTTCGCACTAAATGAAGGGAAAATAAAAATCTATTAACAACTTATTTTGTAATAACTCCTAAATTATGTGAATTATATTTTGGAGTAAAAATAGAAAGGCTTTTAAAACCAAAACTAAGGAAGCAATCTCTGTGTATTCAGAATGGCTCTTAAATCAAATTATTGTTTTGGTTTGGGTTTTTATTACTGTTGTTAACATTTTCAAAGAAAAAGTATGCACAATAACTCAGTATTCCATTTCAAATCTGGTGAGCTTTATAGGAGAACACTGGTTATTGGAAATAAATTTGATGCAACTTCAAATGTCCATTGCAGTGTGAATGCAAAGTTATTCGCCTGGCTAGTGAGATTATATGGATTTGGAGTTTCTTCTGAAACTACTGCAAACAGAAGGGAGTGGTAAAAGAAAATATCCTGAAATCTCTGCTTAATAGACAGGAAAAACAAGAGAGGAAGGGGGAGAGAGAGAAGGATGGAGCTGATGGTAGATTAAAAACCCTATTGTCCTAACAGTCAACTTTTTCAAAGTTCAAAAAACCATAAAGTCTTTATAGAGAGAGCTTTAAAGACAAAGGGAATAAAAATGATCATTCTAAAATTGCTAGCACATTCACTTGTGGCTCTATTACTCCAGCAAGACACCCACAGATTCCCTTCGTGCCAAATGGAGTAGTGCACATGCATCAGCAGACTGACAAGACAAACCAACAACATTTTATGTAGGGAGCTATATTTGACATTGCTCAGTACAGTCTTTTATAATTCTGCAAAACTACAGTTGTGTTTTTTCAAAAGCACCATTACCAAACCTATTGTCTTCATTTGCACATACCCATCCTGTCCAGGAAAGTACTAAAAATATGTGCAATGATTGTGGGTCCCTTTTTCCTGCTTCTAAATTCGACATTTTTCTACCAATATAATCCCATAGTTTTGGTCCTGTCCTGAAATTCAGACTTACATGAATTTAATGTTACTATTAATGAGCGACATCTATAAAGTCCATAGCAGCAAGACCTTGCATAAATCTAAAATACGTCAATAAAATTGAATCCATGCAAATGAAGTAATAATTTGCTAACATTCTCAGGTTCTCTTAATGAGCAGAAGACAAAGATGTAACTTGAATCATGACTGCATATCGCTATTGCAATATTATTTCATCTTACTCCTTTAAACAAATTTGATCTACATGAGTCAAGATTAGATTGCATCAGAAATGGGATGGAAGCAGCAGCAGCAGCTATTTTTCTGCAGCATAATCTCTTACAATATATTTTTGCTGATAACTTTGGGGTGGGTTCTTTTTGTGCCGATGCACACAGTTTAAGCTCTCACCTTGAAGTTAATTTTATACTGCAGTAGGCAGAGCAGCCATTATGTAGGAGCAGAATGAATTTCAGAGAAACTGGTTTCACATGCAAACACACGGGACCTGTGAGTGCTCTTGAGCGCTGCTACGATGCAAAGGCCTGTCTTCCCAAGATGGTGAGGGAGGATGGCTCAGCAGGAGGACACTCCTCTACGACCTGCGGAAATGCAAATACATGTCACTAAACAGCCACAAGTCACTTAAGCCTAGAATTAAAAATGGTGAGAAATAGCAGGACCCAAAGCTCTAGATATTACAAACTTGGACTAAAAGTTGAATGCATCAGAAGTATGAACCGAAAAAACCATAGCACTGAGCAGGGATGCGCTCTGATAAGCAACAAATGACAGAGGTAAGCCTAAAATCGCATTGCTGTCCTGACCTCAGTTGCCTGCGCCGAGGCTGAGAGCATGGTACCTATGTTGCCTGGAAGAAAGCCCAGAGGCATCTTGTAATGGTCGCTGCCCATTGCTGCCCTTCCAGGTAGGGCTTTCTCCTTCTAAAACCCAGCTGGAAGATGAGGTACTTCTGACCCATACACAATGTAAGAGTTTCTGTCCACAAGACCCATTTCTAGACCCACCCGAAGGAGATGTGAACTCCTCTTCCCTTGTGTCAGAGGGTGCCTAGCTGGAGGAACACCTATTTCAACTTGCCAGAGGTTCAGAAGCGGGGAAGAACATGACTTTCTGAGTTTAACATTTAGGGCTCTTGGTTGGTAGAAAGGAACTCTGGTTCCATGCCTTGCTCCCATACATCTTTTTCTTCATACTATAAATAGTCATCAGATATACATGGAAATAACTGATTAACAGAGTGTTATTAGAAATAACAGGGAAGAACACAACCATCAGAGGAAAAAACCAAAAACCCAAACCTGAAAGACAGCATTTTGAGATGCCTAAGAGGCTTGTTTTCTTCACGAATACTTGGGTACTGCGAGGTAAGCCTATTACTTCTGCACGAATGGGCTAACTGAAACCCGAGTACATTCTGCAGCATGGAATAGACTGGATAAAACTGTGAGGAATTCAGATTTGAACTGACAGTATTTTTTTTTCTCTCCTCTCAATATTTTTCTTGTGAAGACAGGGAGGTGTTTAGGGCAGGAGAGAGACAAGGCTGTGGCTACTCTAGTTGTTCACCTGGTATTTTTCAGGTGAGAGACAGGTGCTGGGAATTAATCAGAACTGCTGTGCCAAGGTTGCCATTTTTGTTCAAATAAAGCTGCTTTTGCCAATATGCTCCTAATTCACAATGTTTACCTTGATCAGAACCCAGTTTTAGATCTAGTAATTCTTGGCTCATCAGGTCCAAAGAAACCGACCATGCCAGTTTTGACATAGACACAGATGCACCCCAATACTGGGGTGTAGACTGCAGCCTTATTTGCAGGATCGAAGCTTTGACAGTAAAGATGTGAATGGGATGTTCTTGGCATTTCTGGTGGGCAAAGTAGAAACATGTATTTATGTAGAGGTGCTTCCTGGGTTGTCGTCCCCCCCCACCCCCCCAGCTTTTTACATAGTTTATTGCTTTTACTGGTACGGGAGTGGAGCAATACTATGCCGGGTTGCTGCCAAGCTGAGGATGCTATTAAAACTGCATTTTAAGGTTTACATTTTGAGTGCTCTTTTACGCAACTTTAGATTTTGGCTGAAATGTTGTAATGCTGGAGAAATGTCTAAAAATAATACTTTATAATTGCAATATATAAATCTTACATAATGCTGCCTTTCAGCTGAGACAGGTACATTTGCAATGGGAAACTGAAGCCCTTGGTGCTTCTGGCTACAGCAGAGATTCAAACGGTGAGCAAAAAAAGAAAAAGCCTTGTTCTTTCCAGTACGCTTGTTCATTATTACTGTCAGTATTCATGTCTATTACTAGTGGCATCTCAAGACCTGAACAAGAGGCTAACCATGGCACAAATACAGAGTACATGAATTTGCACAAGGACATGGCAGGCAGGACTGAGTAAGACGGCAGCAAATCTGTTAGGGCGGCAATCTTTTTTCTCTAGGCTTGAGTAAAGGTTGATCTAAGTGAGTAATGGGGACAGGCTGGGGCAGCGATAGGGAAGTATGAAAATAGGTGCCAAGGAAAAGAGGCTGAAAAAAGCTAGCAGAATCTTTCCATAGTGGGACAGGATCAATAGAAATTTTGCGTGTCTGAGCTATAAGCAATCAGTGCAAAACGTTTAGCAAGCAGCAGGCTCAAGTTTGGGACTCAGAATTTCCTTTTTCTCATCTTTCCATTCATACTTTATATTCATTTCTTTGAAATTTAAAATGTGGTTGAAATAAGGGAATTATAAGTTAACTAATAATCATTAGACCCAAACTAAATAAGTTTTTTCTGTAAGAAGCCCAAAAAAACCCGCAAGTATATCTCTGAATATAAAAGAAATTTTCAAAACAGAGCTATTATTTCAGCATCTTTACACTTCAAGCAGAAACAACACTTCTCCTGTTTAATTTGGGTGAGGTGTGACAACAATTTTTACTCCTTTGGATCCACTTTTTTGCATCCTTAATTTTTTAGTTTGGTAAATAAAAAGCATAGAATTGCCATAGCTATGGCTATAGCTTTGCAATTTAAGGATCAGAACATGCAAATTCTATCTTGGAATTATTGGACATTTTAATCTTCTCATCTGAGGCCTTCAGTATATGATTGTACAGGTCTGTACTGACTTCCTAACAAGGTCCAAAATGCAAATCCCTCTCAGTAAGCTGTTTTTTATTCAGCAAAGAAGTAAAACTAATAATTAAACCAATTTTTTTCTCTCCATCATTAGGTGGGAGAGGAGAGAATATTGGGCATGAATAAGACACCTGCTTATTACATTGTAAGATATTTTCATATTCCCCTGTTGAGCATGTTATGAATAATGGCTTTTTGATAAATTTCTCCAGCCTTATTCAAGGAAAAATTGTTGTCTTCATCAGCAGAGACAAAAGAAATCTTTTTCTTTTTCCTTTTGCCCAAATCTCATATTTCTGTGGTTGCTATAGAAAGCTATTACTGGAACTCATAACTAATAAATTTCCTTCTCCATCACCAAATATCCCTCTAATACCCACTACTCCTAGGTGTTTGTTTTAGATATTGTTCTCCATGATCTCTTTTTTTCTTTTTTTAACCTATAAAAGGGTCGTTTTCTTTTCTCTTCAGACACTTGCTACCTTCAAAATTTTGAATTTAATGTAATTCCTCCATTGTCAAGCAACAGCCACCAATATATAGAGCAAACCACTCTTACTCATTTTGCTTTTGCTCGGTTGTGAAGACAGAGTTTCAGATAAGTGCTGAATAGTTCATGGTTCCTGCCTGTAGCTGACAGGGACCAGCTTTGGTTGCCTGACATTTTCAGGTGGACTGATTTATGCAGGGTGGCAAGTCTTCTTCTTCTTCTATAGAAGCAGGGGTGCTGTTAGCCTCTGCTGGGCCAGTGGGAGCCGGAGGGGAATGGGAAGTGGGGTGGGCAGAAAGAGTTTAAAAAAAAAAAAGAGGAAAAAATGTAGCGAAGCGCAGAGCTAATGTTTTTTCCATTTTCAGGCAAAATAGCCATGGCAGCAGCCTTGCTTCTGAAAAGCAGATGTAACGTGGGTGACAGGAAAAGGATGAACTTAAAAGTCTTGAGAGTAGCTCTTGCAAAACATGCAGCACCCATTTTTACGGGTGACTGGTAAAGACAGAGTTTTGCCTAGGGCAGCAGAGCCCCTCCAGTCTGACCGTGTGAAGGGATTATTCAGGAAAGCTGCTCTTCAGTCAGTGTCAGGTACATGCAGCAGATGATGCATAACTTGACGATGCATCATTTATGCTATTGTCCTATGAGGGTTATGAATTCCAAAATGTAAAAAGCACTGTATGACACACACCTACTTTTTTCCACTCCCTTTAGTGAAATACAGGAGTAAAGATGTACTAAAAGCAGAAGTGTTAGCTGAATTATACCCCATCACAAGAGTTTTATATATCAAACAAAAAAGATTCATACTTTTAATTATGCAGAGTGAAACGCAATAGTAAACTCAAAGACTTTTTTTAATCTTAATGCTTAAATGTTAAGCTAGATATAAAAGGGATGCATAAATAAATGATAAATTGTTGATTACTTTGAAAGCTTATTTGAAATTTCTGTACTGTGCTGCTGACAGTGAGTGTCCTGAATTGGCCTAAAGGATGCAACTTAATGTAGAAAACACAACAGCATGTATATTCACCTGATAGCAAGATGGGGGGTTGGAGTAAGGTTCAAAGTTCTAAAAAGATTCTGTTCACATGAAAGTAACACCATTACATAATCTGCTACAACAAGTTTGTGAGATTTTTAACCCAGTTACAGTGAGGAAGAAAAATAAATTCAGCCATTAAATCTGGCCTGCTCTTGAAGTACGCACACAAAAAATATGACTTTGATTTCCCTGTGTTGAGTATTTCAGTCTAGCATAAATCTCTGTTTAGCTAGTTCCCCACTCCCTGCCTTCGTTTCTACCAAACATTGCATTTGTACAGATGCACGCTCACGCTTCACCGTATGTACACTCATTCCACAGCATCTTTTAAGGTGCCTAAAATTGGTGCAGCAAGTGGTAGAGCATGGGTTTAATGGTCTGACTTCAAAATTATACCTATTCTTCATGCATTGTGCATTCTCCCACTTCAAAAAGGGAAGCTACTGCCCTTAATCAATCCTTTTCTTCAGGTTGTCATCATGTCTTCTTCAATCTGTCCTGGTGTTCTTGCTCAGGTGTTGGCATTTATAGGCTCCTGGCAAGCTCACAAATTCTCTCTCTACCACCCAACAAGATAAGCATTGTCTTCAACAGATGAGGACAAGGCAAGCAAGCAAGTAAGCAAGAGCATGGTCCTTCTTCCTGCAGCCTGTGGATGGGTCAGGTGTTACTGTGGGTTAACACACCAGGGAGTGGGATGTGAAGCTGGCATCTGAATCTCTGTTTGCTTTTACAACTCTCTGCTGTTTGATTAGAAAATCAGGGTTAGTCACTTCCCTTGGGAAACCCCACTCCCCTTCAAGGAAATTGCTGTGCTCTGGAAGTCTACATGAATATTGGCTTGTGATGCCCTTCTGGGGATATAGATATTTAGTAAAGTGGAAAAGGCTTTTGTGCATTGCACAGAAAAGCCAGAGGAACGTACTATCACAGCCCTTTCCCTCCACAGCTATTTTATAGAGCCATGCAGGCACTGAAATCAGCTGCTCTTTGAAAAAGCCCAGACAAATGGAGAATATTTGATCCAGTGATGCATGCTTTTCACTAGATTAATTTCATGTTATTTAGACCTCTCCTGGAGGAACTGGTAAATGAGCAGGGCAACCAAAGGCAATGCCTGACAATTTTAGCACAAAGCCAGCATCCAGTGGAAGAGCAGGAACTTGCCCCACCGGTACTGCCACATCCTCATTCCCCCTTGAATGACCTTATCGCTGTCAGTCCGGCTCCATCTGTGCTACAGCCTTAGTGGGTTGTGTGTCTCCTATCAGCGCTCTGCAAAATTAGGAAGGCAGTTTTACTTCTGTCTTGAATTGCCATTATTAAGATGCGTTTTGCATCTGATGCCTCTCTGCGTGCCGAACACTGATCACGTTTCCTGGATTGTCCCCCCACTTCTTCCCGTGCCATCCACCACCCACCTCTGCTTGCGCTGGCTGCCTTCTGCACTGTGCAGGGAAGGGCAACATATGCTCCGTAATCAGAAGCATCTCCCCTCCAAAATTTGGGATGGATGGGTGGCCAGCCACGGTATGACAGGCGACAGACAGAACGCAGCTCAGGCGTAGGACCTAAGGGTAGGGAGAACGACGCATGCCAAAATCTCCAAGGTCTGGATGTGCTCCTGGCAGGTTTTGATGCTGGGCAAGACCTGCTGCTCCAGCTCCTTGGCTGCTCTGTGCGCTTAGTCCCCCAGGGGAAAACGCGGTGGGATTGCATCTTCAGGAAACTCAGATGAGCCCCAAAGCTGGGGGTTTCACCTTGCGCTGCCTGCGTCCTCAGAGAGGAGCAAATGCTTCATCCTGAGGTAGTAATGAGGAATGCAGGTCCCAAGAAGTGGGATCATGGTGCCGAATGCCAGGGCTGACATCCCATAGCCCTGGGAAGGAGGCCAGTGTGTCTCCTGAATCTGAATTTAAGGCCCTAGGCTGCCAGGATTTTGTTAAATAGATCTCATTCTCTATGCGCCAGACCAGATCTTGCACTTTGAGCGTATCACTCAAGCTGCTGACAACAGGGTTCAGCGAGCTGAACCTGCAGGATCAAACTCTGCCTCGTATGTAAAGTCTGAGCTCAGGCAGCAGGCTGGGCTTTAAAGGAAGGAAATCTCATATTTATTCATGATTTAATTAAGAGAGATCAGGCTTTTCAGCCTGTTTTGAATATACATGAAAACAAATATATAGATAAGGCTATCATTCCTCATATCAGCCCTATGCTTCTAAACAAAAGGTAGCAGTTCCACATATTCTGGATAGAGTGATTTAATCCATCACTGGGGTCAGACCCTTCTTTTCCCGTATAGGGATTTAGAGCATGGTACTACAGGTTTGAATCCTGAACACCAAACAAAAGACACATGAAAAGCAAAAATCCCTCACTGAATTTTGTTCAAGCCTTGTTTGAACACAAACCTCCCTGTGCTCTGGGTTTATTCATTAAAATAAAGCACACAAAATAACTCTCACCTACTATTATTAATCATAAGGATTTGCTCAGGAAAACAAATATACTTGGGCTTTCAGAACAAATCAATTCAGAGAAAGGGAATATTTTGGCTGCCATGGCAGCCCAGAAGAGGGTAAAAACAAACATCTTTGCTGCTGCTAGTTTGCAGCTGACTCCGAGATGGACTGTTGGTGATGTGTGATGCTATTTTTAAACAGCAATTGTTTAATCACTTCTGTTCCCCTGGGCTGAGACTAAAAATGATGCCTCCAGAGCACTTTGTCTACAACCAGGTAGAAATAATTTGATCACATCCTTTACGGCTGCAGCGGAGATGGAGCTGTATGAAGTATCGGCAATATGTCTCACAAAGAATCTAAATATTGAGCAGAAGTGAGAGTGTGTTGATCAGGACATCTAAGTGGCGTAATGTCACCAAGTGATCTGCTATGAAACATATCATCTCCAACAGAAAAGAGAATAGCTTGCTTAAAACTGTATATCCTTTTCTGGCTTTCTTTTCTTGCTGCAGAGTTAACTCTTGGGGCTCAGGTACCCACTTGACATGAAAGGCATAAATTATTCAGGAGGACATATGTAGCTGTATGTAAGCATTTCAAGTGTGGGTATTTCTGAAATTGTTTACTGGACTTGCTGTTGGTTTGTAATAGTTGACAGCTCTATTGCAGACTTTTACAGAGGAAAGCAGAATTCAATACAGATGGACTTGCCAGGAGGACAGCGTGACAGTGTCTCACCAGCAAGACCTGAACTGTAGCCTCCTCGCAATACGTTAGAAAAGAAAAGTGTTTCTGTATCTGGACTTTTACAGCATACCTGGATCTTACTTGTAATAAACAGTTCCTATTATTAATGTTGGAAGCAGTGACTTGCAGAAAAGCATTCCCTTCAGCAATCTGGAGATACTTCCTTGGTCAAACTGTGATGTAACTGTGCAAATCAGCAGCGTTATGCAAGTGAGAAACTTGACCTAATAGATAGAGCAAACACTTAAACCTCCAGCACACAGAGTAATAGCCCGTCTTCACAGATGTCAATGGGAATTTTACTATTGACTTCCATAGGGCCAGGATCTCACCCATATCTGCATAGATGATTAATAGCTCCCCTGCCTTTCAATATCCTCTCTGGCTAACAATAAATTATCTCTGCCAGTGATTACTTTTAAGATGTAGCTCATAAAAATGCTTGTGAAAAGCAAATAGTTTTGCCTTTGGGACAGACTATATTAAAGTAAGTGTTGGATATTTTTGAAATCTTCCCCAGATGGATTGCCATAGGGGACTACAAGATCTTCCTGCCTTCATTTCAAATAATCCCAGACGCTTGTCCTGCTATAGCATTATCCTTGTAGATTTTTTCAGAGAGAAGGAATTAAGCTTTCTATCAAAGTGAATTTAATATGAGTGTTTGTTAAATGGTTTACCTCATTCCTTGTTTATGGGTTTGCAGAGATACTTTTGTTTACTTTGAGAAAAGACATAAGTACGGTCCCTGGCGTCTGTTATTTTTTTTGCATACACACGTACCCCTAAGTACAAGTTGATGGGGGGAATCTGTTATTGTAATTTTATTTTCATCATCTTAAATTATTGGCCAAGTGCCAGCTTCGGGACGTACATCGCTAGAAAGAAAAAGCCTTACTGATAAAGTTGTAAATAAGCTCTGACTTTGAAAGCTGCAGGACCCCTTCATTCAATAATCTTCCTGTAGGTCACTGGCTATTTAACACCTCTTTCTGTGAGATAAGTCATTCTCATTCCTGCCTCTCCTTCCCTTTTTTCTTGATCTGAATAAGCTTTTAAGATCACCTGGTGAAGGCTTCCACCAGGACCACTCTTCCCAACTGGTCTAGTTGTCAGCGAGTTTCTTGGGTTCATTTCTTGGGTTGCCCTTTCTGTCTTTTCTTGCTCCCTGTATCTTTTACTCACTCTTCTTCAAACTACTGCGTTCTTATTCAGAGGAAGGGCATCAGGTTACTGGTGTACACAAGGCTTCTGCATGTATTAAGACAGAGAAAGTGTAAACCGCAATGTAAGTGATGTCTTCTTGGCTTGTATGTGATATTGCAGAAATACTCAGTCTCCTTGGGGACTCCAGTAGTGACTTCCACTTTCTCCACTGAGAAAAGAATCATTTACTGTTACCCTTTGTTTCTCACCTGTTAGCTGTTTATCCATGAAAGAAATTCCTCTCTCATCTTACTGCAATTTTATTTTAAGACTTTTTTGACAGGAATCCTTGAAAGCCCTTTGAAAATGAACACGCAGATGTTGAACCGTGTCCCTCTTGCATGGAGACGAGCAGCTGAGCCCCATTTTTCTACATGTGGGGAGAAGAGCTGTCATGTTGTCATCAAGGAAAATGGGCTGGAGAACAACGGGTCCATATTCATACGCTCGTGATTAGACCTGAAAGTGAAGTCTCGGTACCTCAAGCCAGGTCCCTCGCAGCCACAGACATACACGTGTGTTTTGAGATCATCTGCTCTCTTTTGCTGCTGTTCCAGTGTTGAACAAAAATTCTGAAGCCCTTGAAGTTATTTTGCACACGTAACTGGCATTGGATCTTACCTCATATTGAGTGCCCTTTTATTTCTGCCTGAGTGCACAGCCTGCTGCTGCTTTCTCTTTAGGCAGGCATGTAGCACACAGCCATGAAAGAGCTTCTCAGGTTATTGAAGTGAGTACCCATATGAACCAGGATCACTGAACAAGGGATCAGTTTATCATAAAGGTCTTTCGTCTCTCTACTCTTCTCCCTTTCCTCCAGTACCACTGCCTGTATCCTCATCCCAGGTAAAGAGCATGGCAGAATTTTTAATGCCCAGAGGAGGAGGATACCCATCGTTTAGAGGAGGGAGGGAGGAAGAGGAGAGGGGAAGAGGAGCAAATCAGCATTTTTAATTATAATCACACTTTCAAGAGGAATCTATCTAAAGCCCTGGGCAGTGATTGTAAAACTGTTGTCATTGAAGACCTGCCTAGCAACTTGCTTAAGGAAACTTCTTCCAAATCTACTCAGGGTACACTGCAGAGCTTGGGAAGGGAAACAGGCTTCTGAGTGTCCCACTAGATCAGCCACATCCAAGTGAGCAAAAGTTCTCCCTGTGAGGGAAGGCTAACAGTAAATGAGTTGGACTTCAAACCGAGGAGAGTCAAAGTCATTCTATGGGAAGAGTCACTCTGCAGTTTAAGGACAGGGATTAAATTTAATGTACAGGGCCATGCTATTCTCATTTGTGCACTCACACAGATAGCAAATCTACCTGCTTCTGCTATAAGGAAGAGGAGTTATATAAAGATGAATGTGATCTTCGTTTAGAAGTTGAATTTGAATTTTCAATACCTTGTTGTTTCACTCAGCATCGTTCACTGTATTTTCTCATTTCTAGGTCTCCTTCTCCTCCATGTAGCAATTTCTGAGTTTCATTGTTATTCCATCTACTGACATGAAAGAGTAAACGCTGTGATTCCCTAACAGCATTAGCTGAATAAGCCTGGGGGACTTAACCCCTCAGAGGATTTCTGTTCCATTGTGAGGCACCTTGCAACATGTTTTGCAATGACTGCATCTCTTGAAGTTTGGGGGTTTTTTTATATCACAGTTGATTTTTTTTCCCCTAGTACTTTCCTTTGCCCCTTCTGCTACCTTCCATCTTCATGCTCCGTAAGCTCACTTATGCAGACATAAGACGCTCCATAGGCCAGTAGGTATCTGACAAGGAGGCATTTGACACCCCCAAGGTCATATGCGTGACGTTGCATTAGCCACGAAGCGCAATGTTTACTCTAACATCAACTAGCAGATAAAAGGATAATATATTTTAATGTCCTGCTAAAGACAAGTGGAAGGCAGTTATAAAAAGAGAGGATATTAACGTAACTTTAAAATTCCTGCTTTTTAAGTATGCATCATAATTAACTCGTTTTTTCTTGTCTAATAAAATAGATGAATTTATGTCAATTCTCCTACTTTGAGAACCACATCATTGCAAGTTACAATATTCTTTTGTAGTTTCTATTCCTATAAACCTCTAATTGTTTGTCATTTCTGTTGAAAAAGTAATTCTGCTGTTTTAAGTAGATTATATCTATGAGGGAAGACAATTTATCAATTTAAATGGCCACACTTAAATAAGCTGTATTTAGAATTAACTGAAGTGTTAACCCCCCTAAACACACACAGTTCTCAAAAAATAAAATATAATGTAAAGAATGATTGGCATTGGAGTTATGTCAACCACTGTGATTTTCCTTTGCGAGATTAGGGGGGGGAGCTGTTTGTTTTTAAAGTTTTAGGCTCCTTTTCCCCAAGATTGAAAGATTTTCGGTTTTATGCCCAGTTTAAAACAATTATTTGAGCAGTAGCCTATGGGGGGCACTCAAGTACTGCAAACAGATCCTACTCCTCCCAAACAGTCCGATTGTGCTGCAGTGGAATGGGGCACATTTTCACATTACCTTTTATATAGAGAACAAAAGTGAGTAAAATAAACTAAAACATTTTTTGTCGCAGCCTTACTAGTCCCCGATGAAAGACAAAATGATATTAAAAGGTGCATTTAAACTATATTCAGAGCCTGATTATGCTAAAAGCGTAAAAGCATTGCGTAGATCGTGGAGCTTGTCTGCATTTTTTAAATTCTAAACAAGGTACCTCGTACATTATGTTTTAATGGTAGATACAATTATTATTCGCCTACTGAGTTTTTGGGACTGTTTTAAACTTTAATGACAGTCACATGTTCTGTTCTTGATTTTATGGAGTGAAACAATTATTTATTCAAATTACTTTTGAAAAAATTATTTTTTTTTTGGCCATGAAGGAAGATTTTGCCCACTGTTGTAGTCGTGGCTGTTTGCCACAGCAGTCATTTGGACTGCTACCGTAAAGCCTTTATCTGATGGCAAAAACCTTGTACCAGATGTTCCTTTATTTGATCTGTTTTATGATTAATCAGATTTAGCCCCAAACCAGAATGAAAATCCTGCTATGGCACCTGGCTGCCATCATACAATAATTTCCTTTGAAGTGGGGGGGAAGACTCATTTAATCTTTGAAATGCTGTGGTGCAGAGCCATAAGTTTTCGTTCTGATAGATTTTGGAGGAAGATACTGTAAAAGTGAATATAATAGCTGTCAGCAGGATAGTTTTCCAAGCATCTCAAACTGGTAAATACTACTAATTTCTCCTAAAGGAAATGTTAAAGGAAGTTTGGATAGTAAACAGTTACGCACACAAGCTCTCGGGCCCGGCCAGGCGGCACTGATGCCGCTGCAGCGCAACAGGGCTGGGACAGAGGCTGGTGCGATGCGCTCGTAGCCATAGGGCTAAATGCCAGCTAAGTAATAAAATTCGGCTTCTCTGTAGAATAAAAAGTTGTGCCAGAAGGAAAGTGTTCGTACAGGCTTCTTCAGTAATGCATGTGTCCAACATTTACCAAGCAAGGGAAGTTTTATGAGTTTATAACACTGATGAAGCAAGCGATGTGGAGGTATGTTTGGGATGGAAAGGGAGCACTTCCCTTGGGAAAAGCACCTATAATATAACTCCCACGACATCAGGAAATGTGAAGTAATGTCACTGCTTTGCTCCAAACCAGATATTTTTTGCATGTGGACTTGATATACAACAGATAATAGCAACTTTACTTTTTTATAATAAATAAATTTATTATAATTGATTTTATTGTTGTAAGGAGAAGTGATTTATGTATTTCCAGGGCATGTTAGATAACCACGAGCTTCCCAGGTTTGTCAGTATAGGCACACCTATTTGTGCGGTATACCATCTTTTTCTTCATGATATGCTGCACAATTGTGAATACATGATTGATACATCTCATAACGGGATCCATTTACAATAATTATTAAATGGCATGAATTCTCTCCAATTTCAGTACTGCCAGATGTAAGTCTTAAAAAAATAGTTGTTTTTTAAATATTACTTCTAGTTTCTGCGCTTCTGGCAAATGGCAAATCTATGCTCCTGGAGAGCAGTAAAATATGGAAACCTAATAGAAGATTGTGGAAATGGATAATGACTTCTGTCGAATGACATTATGCATTATGTATTATTATTATTTTAATCATTCGCTATCACTCAGAAAGAGCCCACTAGGTTATTCCTGATGCCATATTTAGGAAATAAAAGAGGCAGATAAAGCTGTACACTTTACCTCACAACACTTACATGATGAAATTGAAAATTTCATAAATTCGTTGCATTGAGATCTAATAAAAAAAAGATGACTTCTCTCCTTAGGCAATTTTCCTGTAGATTTCTCAATAGGTGCTGTGTGAATATTATGAACCATGAAATTAATCCAAAGTTACTACTGGTAGGACTGGTTTCATCTGCCACCCCATGGCAGTACTGTAGAGGTACTTGGGTGTCCAAATCTCAATCATTTCAGTAACTGGACCTTCAGGACTAATGATGTAGAATATTTACATTCGTGTTTAACTTTAAGCATGTGCTCACGGGTATTTGTGAGATGAACTCAAGGTGTCCGCTATCTTGGAAAATCACATTTTATTAAACAAAGGTAATTTTATTATGGTACTCGGAGGTACAGAGTATATTTATTTTGGGATAAACTGGTGAAAGAAATACTTTGAACTGGTTAATATGCCATGTGGTCTGGACACAAATTTTGCCAGGGGAGTTTGAAACAGATTTAATGAGCTATTTTTCTCTCTTTTTTCTACTTTTCATACTTTCTCTCAGCATCGGCCATAAACATGATTTTTTCGGACAAGGAGTTTCTACTCCACTCATTGGAAATAAATTTCATCTCTCCCTGCATGTTGGTGCAGCACCTCTGAGTACAGCAGGGTGCCAGGTACGAAAGTTGCCCTGTGTTACATAAGAAACTTAATTTATTGGGTAATAAAATAATTTGAAAGTTTCTTTTGAAAGATATTCCTTTTTTTTTTTCCCCCTCAAAATTGTCCTTTAAACAGATTTCAAAAGGTGATGGTGATGAGTTCTTTTCTGTTCTAATAACTTTTATGAGCCTATTTTTATGAGAAACAAACCTTGCAATTGGCATTAAGATCTCCCATTTATGTCTTCGCTAAAGCATATCCAGTTAACTGCAAAATGTCACTTGTCCCAAGCAGATGTCTGGGTGCCATAAGCTGGTGTTTAGCTGCCTTGTCTTTAACAGACTTGCATCAGTTCATTGCATTTCCCTGAACTGGCGTATGGTCCAGTACCACCTCTCAAGCACTTGCAAGCAAAATGCTATAATGGAATTTCTTTACGATAGTCGGAAGATGGAGATTAGGAATAGCTCAAGATCGTGGTTTCCAGATTTAGGACTTCAGGGTTTTCTTGCCCCACTTATTGTTGCACTTGTGAGGCAGGTCTTCACACTGATCCATTTTCATGCGTTTTTTAATAACTCTCAATTTATGTATTAAAGCCATGGCAAAACATCTCGAATGCCAGGCAGCAATTTCCATCCATGGCACTTGGTATGCAAACATGCACGTTACAGCTCACACATGAAGAACTTCTCCAGCAGCTGTTGAAGATGCACATTCAGAAAGTCTTTAATAATGAAACCACTGTTGCACTGCAGTAATGAAAAATTCCTTTAGGGATGTTTTCTCCAGTAGGGACAGCTTGTAATGCAAACCCCTGAATTCAGATAGGGTCGGGTTTTTTGTTCTTTTTTTAATCTTTGGTCTTTCTTCCCTTCTCGCTCCTCTCAAATACTTTCTTCCTTCTTTCTGCTCCTGTGTCAGCTGCTGCCTGGCAACTTTTCTCTATCTGGTGGGACAGGGCAGGGCACCCGACTGCCTTCAGACTGGCTGCCAGCATCATTCCCTAGCAACCCGGCCGGACGCCCGCGATGGTCTCCAAAGGGCCGCACACATCGCCAGCAACCTTTGGACCCACCGCCCTGCATCTGCAGCATCCCTTCACTCACCCCCTGTCACATCGGGCGGTGGGGAAATCGTGGATGCGACTGTCTCTACCTACTTGAAGGCCACGGCTGATATATAATAAATAAGTAATGGCACAACCCAATTTTCCGTGATGCAATTGAGGTAGTTTCATACTGACTAATGTCAGAATTACCTTTGGCTGATAATTAATATTCTTGTGTTGTGTTATACAGCGAGGATGAATGATTGGTTCTACTTTGTTTAATTTATCTCAATAAGAGATTTCATAATATTCTATAGCTTGATGAATTCATTTGTTTAACCTGTCAGTGTTAATAACTCTGATTAGGAGGAGGAAGTTATAAAGCACTGTAGGAGCAAACAGATCTCTAACAGCATTTTTAACTTTGAATTTTCTGTCCAGCAGTACTTGACTCTAGTCTTCCATATAATTAACTTCTTTTGGCTGTAGCAAGGAAAAGACATTTCTACATGCTCAATTCCTTTTTGTCTCTCTCCTCTGTATCCGCTCTCAGTTCAACTCCCCGATCCTTCTGGTTTGGTTCTTTCAAATGGGAGTGGCTGGAGACTTCAATAAACATATGACAAACCGATCTGGTTCCTGATCTGTGCATCTGCCATCAGTCCTGCGTCTCTTGATGTTCACCCACCACGCAGAAACCTGAATGAAAGTTGTGTGCATACAGAAAACGGCAGGGAGGCCAGAAGCGCAGAAACTGTATCCAGCTAAAATCTCCATTTCCTTTAGTTTTTCTCAGGTCTGAGGTATAGGAAAAGCATCTTACACAGCAGGTGACTGTTTAGAGCATTTGAATTATAATTTATGTATAGATATCAGCTTGGATTCTGTCTCTGGTCACTCCAGCCAACATTTTTAGATTTATTCATAGAAGATATGCATTAAAACTTTCATACAGCTCCTGGTGCTGCCTTTTTGTGAGGTGGAAAGGAGATATGAGAATGCCAGTTACCCGTACGTATTTTTCCTGTATTGTGGGAGTTGGCCCATCCCATCATATACAGACATCCCAGCCTCCCATCACTTTATAGTGAGTGATGTTTAATGGAAATGAAGCTGAGGAGAATGATTTATCAAAGGTCAACTTGTATTTGTTCAACAGCCTGTATTTTAAAACCAGGTTTCTACGATAATTATCGCCTCATATCGCTATCTTAAAGCAAGCTACATTTTTAGGCATCAATTTGACAAATGATTACTTACAGGTAATTGCATTTTTAGTCATAATTCTGACTGCATACTCCGTATTGACACTTTATTTCCTGTACACAAGGAGGCCATTGACTTTTATTATAAATATTATTTAAATATTTTAATAAGTTTAGGTGCATATGTGATCTGCAGTATTGAAAGCAAGATGAATTAATTCTTCAAAGACTCTCATAAATGCTAATGCTTAAAATGGGCAGTAAATTGCACCGTATCATTAAAGGAAATTATTCAAGAAGAGTAGTGAGGACTGTTGTTAAATAAATATGGAGTAACACCGAAAAGGAGCAAACTAGAAATAAAGCATCAGATGGTTGAAAAAAGCATTTTAGCCGAGGTGTTTTTGTGAGAAGGCACGAAAGGGCAGCACGCTAATTAATAGATAACACTTGGGGGAAAAGCATGACCACTCGTAACCTTGCAGACCTTGAGACTTTTGCAGAAGATGCAAGAAGTCAAGATGAAAGAAGACTATTCCGTAAAGACAGTTCCGTATCCCAGGAATACAGGGACAACATGTTCACTTGCAAATATGTGTTTCTTTATACCATGTGACAGTCCTGGCATGTGGGAAATGTCACTGATTTAAGCAGGAGTTCCTCACAACTTGGAATTCCCTGGTTTTCCTTCACACATTTTCTCATTTGGCTCTGGAATCTACATATTTTCATATTTGAAATGTAAAAGGTTGCTCAAATAAAATCACAATTAATGCGTAAGAGCCATATAGGTGGCTCTGGTGACTTACAGAAGGATGCAAAGCAATCTCATGTATAAATGCAGTAGAATAATGTTTCAGTGCGACATTCAGCATTTTGGTTATAAAAGTAACTGATTTCCAAGACCATGGACACGGCCAGATTTTTTCACCTTAATTCAGATCTGCTCGTTTCTGTATTAGTGAAGGTTTTCTACACTGGGATCTATAATTCTGCTCAGTTATGGCCATATAAATACTAATTGACTGTAGGGGAATTACATAGGCTTTATAGACAGTAGATGAATGCAGAATTTGGATTTTTCTCCTCAGCTGTAAATTATTTGCAGTAACAAAGCTATCACCTGTGAGTCCCACCAGGCCCGGACCCCAGAGGAATCCCTGGGATCAGGAATGGGCTTTTCAGTTCTTGGGCAACCTTATCACAGGGTCTTTCCCTCCACTTCAACAGAAATTATTAAATATTTCATATTTCTGCCAGGTTGTGTACTATTCCGTCCTTCAACACAGCCTGGTCTTGCTGCCCCTGGAAGTCTCTTGGCTGTACTGCTTCACATAAAAGGTACTTAGGTTCTGTGTTGGGGAATATAAACATGAAGTTAAAAGGATTGAGGCTTTACCCTTGAAATGTAAAGGTCTCAGCAGTCAGCTTTAGCACCTCGCCGTCTCTGGGGAAAACTAGTATCGGAGGATGATGTGAAAGCTTTACCACCTTTCATCTGTTAAGGGGCCTGGTTTAAAAAGAAAAAAAAAAAAAGTGAAAATGCAGTAAGCAAACCGTATTTGTGTCTGTGACAATTTCAAGGTAATACGCTTATGGAAAGCAAAAGTTTTGACGCAGCCGTGTGAGGCGAGGGACACACACGGCGAGCCCGCAGCCCGCTTCGACGCGCTTCCAGAAGCATCGTTACCTGCCGCCGAGTTCGGCAGCGCTGCCGGGGATGTCAACTCTTCCCTTACAGGCAGAGGAACCACCCAGCCTCCTCACAGCAACGTCCATCCCTGCCGCTTAATAAGGCGTCTGGGGGGGGGTGTGTGTGTGTGTTTTTTAACCTTTTTT
>VFFE01007179.1:1300807-1469357 GCA_008921705.1 Burhinus oedicnemus | reverse complement strand
GGGGTGGGTGGGCGGAGCGCGGCGCTGCCGGCCGCCGGCGCCCCGCGCTGCCCGCTCGCTGCGTGAGGCGAGCCCAGCCGCGCTCCGCGTTGAAAAGTGCCGGGGCGGCGGCGACGGCGGCTCCCGCAAAGGCTCCGCACCCGCGGCCGGCTCGGTTCACTTCCGCGATGTCCGCCTTCCTCCTGGCCCTGGCGACGCTCTGGGGATTACCGCCCGTCGCCGAGGCGCTGGCAGCGGCAGCCCGCCGAGGTAAGGCGCGTCCGCGGCGGGGCGCGGAGCCCGTTGCGGCGCCGCCGCCCGCTCAACTTTCCGCCGGTACCGGCTTCTTCCCCGCGAAGTTTTGCGGCCCCTCCGCGCTGCCTTGGGGCGAGCGCGGCCGCGGAGCGAGAGCTGGGCGAGCCCTACAGCGAGCGAACGGGGACGGGGACGAGGGGGAAAGATGTCCCCCGTCCTCCCCCCCGGTCATCCGGCTCTGAATTAGCGCTTCTCTGTAAGAAAGCAAGGCGGACATTAATTGAGGGGGTGCAGCCCTCCCTGACAGGGGAAGTCCCCGCTGCTGACCGGTGCCGTGGAGCGGTACCGGCCCGGGGCGGGGGGGTGGCTCCCCGAGCGAGCCCCCGGGGTTGGGGCGACGATCTACCGCAGAAACGGCGACTGCCCTCCGCTTTCCCCGCGGAGGAAAAGTTCCTTCGTTTTAATTTTGCCAAGTTGCCAGGCACTTCATACCTGAGCTCGTGTTTAGGCAGCGGGTGGGTGCGGAGCCCGGTGCAGGCGGTGAGGGAGAAGGAGCTCAGGACCCCTTCGCCCGGGTGCGGGAGGTTTCAGAAGTTGCAACTCTTTTTTTTCGTTTTTTTGTGTGTGTGTTTTTTTTTTTTTTTTTAAAAGTCTCTCAGAAAAAGAGGGTAGCGGTCCTTCTGCCGGAGTTCGTCTCAGGGGTTCTCGTCGCATTTTGTGCCCTTAGCAGACCTCTCTTATTTTCCCGGGAGGGGTTTGAATTGAGTGTTTGTCTAAAGTGCGGGCTAAAGTCCCCCTTCTGTTCTGCCCGGGTGCAGGAGTGGCAGTGTGCTGCTCCGACACAGGTTTTGTACAGCTGTACAAAGCACTGCTCATCTCAGAATAGTCCGTCGGCTTGTTTGGTAGCCCCGTAGCTTCCAACCTGCGTGGTCTCACGAACGAGACTGCACTGAGTGTTGTTCTAGCCGATCTGCGAGGATTTGGCTAGATTTCAGTAGAGATATAACTCTGTAAAGCATTGAATTCTCCCTGTTAGACATCCGGCACCTCTCCATCACGTACACGCTACCTACTCAGTTGTTTACTAACTGCTTACAACTCGTTTGGGTGAGCGCGGATGCCTCTAGATAGTCAGCCTAGAGTACAGATTTCTGCTTCAGTCGAACTACCGAACCTCTGCGGTCCCTTTCCCACCTAGCTATCAAAATTACTTAGGTGATTCATGCTGTAAAAATGAGAAATAACTACCTATCAAAGACAAAAGTATTGCTGCAGCATCACAAACTTGCGTGTTTAAAACACTGCATCATAAGGTACAAGGATATTGCAAAGAAACGAGGCTAGTATTCAATATAATGGCTCCTGAACAGCCGGATGGGAAAGGTTCTTAGAAAATCTTTCAGTTTTATGAAGGGTACATATGCTTTTACTTTGATACATGAAGATTCGTGGTTGTGATAGTGCTTGTTTGATGGAAAATATTTCAAGAACTTTCCATGGTATTCACAAAATGGTCAGATTACATTTCAGCAGCTGTAGCGTGCATCTGATCTTATGAATAAAAATCAAACTTTTTGTGGAATTGTTCTGGAAACAGATTTGTCAGCCTGTCTTCCTTGATGGAAACAAGCAGGTGCCAATTATTCATGACTATTAATTTCTGGTGTTTAAATTTTGCTTCGTTTTCCCTTTGTTTTGTTTTCATAGTTACCTTGCTCTGATTTAGTGTTTCACACAAAAAAAAAGTGCTGTCAGTTTACATGAAAATCAATCCCATCTTAAAAGGCAACATCCTTGTAAATCATACCAGCCCAAAAAGTGGGATAAATCAAATTTACTTAGAATCAACTAACTCATCATATCATAATGTCATGTCTTATCAAAACCGAGTGGAGTACAAATTAGGAGTTAAAAGGCATTTTGTTTAAAAAATGTCAAGTGGTCTCAACCTAAAAGGGATTCAGGATGAGGCATCCAGAGAGAGAATTACATTTGCACATCAGATAAACTTTATGATACACTGCAAAAATTATTGACCATACCAAGCTGATTTTCCTTTACAGGAGGAAATTCTGAGTCACTGGAGCATGCTAAGCTTAATGTATGTGAAAGGCACTGAAATTTGGAATGCACTGAGGCTCACCATTGGTAATAGGAGAATTGGGAAAATGTCACGGGTTGTGTTAATAGCAGTGTTGTGGTAGCCATGGTAATATAAAATATTAGTGTGGTGCTGTAGGGAGAGGTAACACCTTCTATCAGACCAGTGGATGACATCAGCAAAAAAAGCAGGGGGGGACCCCACGGAAGTTTGAATTATCTAA
This sequence comes from Burhinus oedicnemus, assembly GCA_008921705.1. Taxonomy (NCBI): domain Eukaryota; kingdom Metazoa; phylum Chordata; class Aves; order Charadriiformes; family Burhinidae; genus Burhinus; species Burhinus oedicnemus. The sequence goes on along the minus strand of VFFE01007179.1, from coordinate 1,466,799 downwards.
ACCTTTCCTGGGTTTGAAATAGAATGGAAGAATTTTATTGTATCAGGTCTGTCCTCAGCCAGGTTACAACTCCTCTAATTTTATATATATATATAAAATTGAGAAGAGAAAATGATGTGGAGAAAGGGAGCTGGAAATGAGATGGAAAAAGAAGGAAAAAGGAAGTGAGGAGAAGAGAATGCAGCCAGGAGGGAGACAGGATAAGGGAGAAATCCTGCAGTTGAGGTTGTGCCATTTAAGCCATGAAGAGGTATGGTTTCCTTTTTTATGCTTCTTGGCCTCTTCCTGAGGAAGCTTGTGGACCCAGATTCCCTTGCAGTTATCCTGGTGAAGGAATTGCAGCTGTTGTAATAAATGAATTTCAAGAGCCTGAGGAAAACCTTGCTAGCAGCTTATGAAGCTGAGAAGACTCTGTTTGTTACCTGCTCTCCCTAAAGACGTGCAGGGAACTTCACAGGTCCCATCTCCACCTCCTGAGCGCTTGAGCTGAAGGTGCTCTGCAGCTCTGGTTGGGTGTATTTCCTTCCCGCATCTCTCCCTCCAGCCTTGGAGCATCACCTTGGCTTCACGCCTAGGCTCCTACACCCCTTTTTTGTCATACTTGTTTGGTTTTTGTGGCTCTGTGCTGTGGAACGGCATTACGTGAATCCACTGTACTAATTGGTGTGATTACCTAGCAGTTATCCAAATTACATAGATGCCCCAGATAACAGCAGCTGGATTTGGATAATCTTTCACAAATGTGTGATGTTGTCAGAGAAATGTGTATATCCACAGTAGTATTAATGAGTGCATGGCTCATTATTAATTGACTTGCTGTCTGTGGTGAAGATGCTGGTGGCTTGTGTTTGGTTTTGGGGGCAGATCCCTCCTGTTGATGGCACTGAAGTTCTGTCTCGCTACGGACTCTTTCACATGTGGCTTTAGTGTTTTGGATCTGTCCTTCAAGTGCTGGTGTGATGAAACAGCTCATCAGCAAAGTCTTGCAAGAGGTCCTCCTGTAAAGGTATAGGAAAATGTAGTCAAGGAACATAAAACTCAAGTTCCCCGAGCGATGGTGTATCGCACATTCACTTTTTTTCCTTTGATAATTTTTAAGCTGTTTTAAAGAAGGAAAGACAAATCTTCCTGAACATTACTCCTCTCTGGAGTCACAAACACTTTCAAAACTTCTGTCTTTATTCCACTTAGCAGGGAATTTATTGCTTTCACAGTGTCCTTTAACCATACTGAAGTGAAGGCTGGAAACAAATGACTTTGAAATGGAATTTTCAGGTTTAAGGTTCAGCTGATGTGAGTTTGGATTACTCACCCCAGTAGCAGAAATGCAAACCAGGTGAAATAAATCTGTCTCCTTGTGATGGCTGCTGGTGGCCTTCGTTCCCTGGTAAGGTGTCACAGCAACACCGAGTACATCAGGCGGCTTTACAACTATGTTGTTATTAGTAGCTTAATGTTTGAAACCGGGTGTACCAAGCACTGCTGTACTTCACCAGACTGAGCTCCAGTTTGGCCATCTGTTGGAAAGTATTCTCAAAGAAAAGCTGTTTCTGTGCTGTACTACAGAGGTAGCTCTCATATTTAAGTTTGTTATGTCTTGAACCTACATTATAAGTGTTAGTATCTTGCATGCAAAAGAGTTGCTTCCAAGGTCGCAGTGACATTGCCATTTATTTATTCCAAAGAACAATATTACTTAAGAACTTACCTATGATTGGAGAGGCAAAATGACAGAGGAGGGTGAATGTTTATCAAAGGATTTAGGACAGAAGTTAGAAAGATGTGTGATAAGAGGCAATTAAAAACAGAAATTGTGGGAGATGTCCACATGTGCAATTTCAGTGACTGGTTTTATAGACAGTCAGTGATGTATGTATGTCCTCAGTCGAGGATGTGATTGCACGCACAAAACCCTGATGCTTCTGGAGAGGGAACGTACTGTGTGTGTGGCTTTCTGTGAGCTGACGTGCACGTTCGTTCTCACCCAGACTGTTATTTTAAATTCAGTGGTTTTGGGGAGCTTTGGTATAATAACAAGAAAAGTGGTAGAAACACAAACTATTTAATAGGGGTAAAATGCATTTCAAAATTCAAAACTAGATGTTAGATGTGAAAAGACTATATGTAAACTTGATTTGTAGCAAACCTTTTACTAATTTATCGTAGAGTTTCTGCTGATACTCCTGCAGGTTGAAGTAGCTGTCTTCCAAAGAGTTACAGAAAAGCTTTTGCTTCACACAGTGGCTTTTTTGACGTGTTATGTGACTGCCTCTATGTAAATTTGAGCATATGTCATACCTTTAACGTTCATACGGACTTCAGCCTTTCTTCATTTAAAGGAAGTGGCAAAACACCCATTGACTTCAGTGAAGTAAGTCTGCAGCTTGGAAGTGCATGTTCCCATAGCGCCCTGTTACATGTCCTTTTAGCTGTTGTTTGCAGTTGAAGAAAATAGGTTTCTCTTCATCGTACTGACTCTAAAAGATGTATGTAATTTTAATTTGTGACTTCAGAATTATGGCTATCTGTAGAAATGCTAGTAATTTAGATAGTAGAACATTGTTACCGTAGCGTGTTTTGAATCCCAGCATGTTGTTACTTTTTCCTAGTTTTCAGGTATTAATCTGTTCTTTAATAGTGTTGTTCCTTCAAATGCAATTAAAAAATTGTGCTTAGAGAACTCATTTTAATTTCACTTACCCAAAGCATTCTTAATGATGAATGGTGAAGATGAAAATACCAGAACTTGGCTATTTTTAGCCAAGTCATGCAGACTATTGAGTCTGTGTTTAGTGTGAGTTTGGGCTAAGTGTAGACATTGCAGAACTAGGTCCTAAATTTGTAAGTGCAATTAGGAACTAATTGGATTTTTAAAATATAATTAATCAAATAATGACTGTGCACCTTCTGTCCAACCCACTAGTTTGTTTTTTAATTAAACAAGTTGATTTTTTGCCCTTAAATTCTATCTATTGAAAAAATGAAAATATTTGTAGTTATATTCCAGCTAGCTAGTCAGTTGTTGATCATAATGTGAAAAACTCCCAAGATGTATCAAAACTTCCTACTACTGTAAAGCAGAATCTTCCTTTTTAGGTAGTTGGTAAAGTGAAATAGCCAGGGCTCGTTGCTGTAAAATCAGCCACCCAGCCGTGATCCCGCTGCCAGGGTGCCTTTGCTTTGTATGCGCGAGGATGCTCCAGAGCCTCTGCAGGCTGGGGAAGGGCTGATTCCCGTGGGTGCCAGGCCATGTGCGAGCAGGATTGGACCTCAGTAATGGAATTCCAATAAAACTCAGTCAGTGCCTTTTAATTAGATTTAATGGGAACTGGGAAGGATCATTAGAGAGACAAACACATGCTTTTGCCAGTAATATGTTCACTATATTATTAATCTGATTTAATTTGCAAGATCCTCATAGCAGGAATAAGATCTTTTTATGTACCTGGAAAGTGTTATATGGGTCTATTATATTTTGTTATTATATATGTCATTGCTTCCCAAGCAGTATGTAAATATAGAATTAGGCTCTATGTATGGCGCTTATGAACCCTACCAATCTGAGGACAGAATTGGCTGCTAGAAAGAAGGTTGTATGTCTCGTTAGCAACCATGTTTTTATTGACCATTTTGTAGTAAATTGCAATTGTGTATTAATAACAAAACACTGCAATGTGTAGAGCGTACTACTAAATAATAGGTCTTTTTAAAGATGATGCCAGTCTGGAAGTGAGGTAGACTTTGAAATTTTTATTTCTATTGAATTAGAAATACAGTGTAATTCTCTGAAGTGGAAAAATAGAGATTATGGTATTACGAGTTCTAGATACGGTATGTTGCATCCTGAAATGCGCTTTCAACACCCGCCGGATGTTCCCAAACATCTCATGTGCTGCTTCCTACTGAAGGATGTGGCCTTCCAGAAGAGCCAAACTGTTGAAACTCAGCGTTGCTTCAGAAATAAGAATGTACCTATTTCCTTTTCTTGATAATATCAATGTATTTTGGACTATCTATTGCCTGTTTGTCAGGAGGCCATCCCTTGGTAACTTCTGTGCGTGACACTATTGAACGACTTATACTTCAAGTGTAATAGGGTAAGTGCTGTAAGAGAAATGTTAAGCCTTGAGAGTAAGAAGAATATGTATAATTCCTCAAGGTTTTCACCACCATAGAGCTCTTTTTTTTTTAATAGCAGTTCATAAGCTTTACTATTGTTTTTCCTCGATTGAACAAAGAAAACTTGGAGGATGAAAAGGTGCAGTTTTGTTTTTCAGTGATATGTTGGAGAGGGAATAGACCATGTGCAAGACAGATGCTGATGCAATGCCTTGCAAATGCAGTATTTTTTATGTGAGGTGTTCTGTCAAGGAGAAGGACTGTTCTGTTAACATGTACACACACCCCCACAGAACAAAAAGATACCCATCTATCTTTCGTGTAATGTTTTATGATTTTAATTTATCTACATGCAAACTAGCAAAAATACTCTGTCAACAATTTTTAAAATACAATCCTGATATCATCAAATAGTTTGTGCTGCTAGTTACACTATTCTCAGAGGCTGTGATTTGGTGGAGGGCACTTGGGTTTTCACCTGTAGGTCCCATAACATGCAGACAAATAATTCGAAGGCACCAGAAGTACCACAGTGCTCCTGTTTCTGATACCTCCTTGTTTGAATGTATCTTTTTGGAGAAACGCTGTAGTGTTGTGTAGTCATAAAAATCCAAATTTAAAAAAGTTAGACTAATGCAAGAAGATCATGAAAAATCACAGTAATTTTCTACATGATAGATAGGTTTCCCCAAAACACCTGCCTCTTTGCTTGCAAATGCTGTGAAGATAAAAGAGGAGAGAGCGAAGTAAGATCATAGCTAGTTGGATGCTTTTTTGCATATGCAAACACACACTGATTTACCCAAAGTGTATTGGTATTTGTGTAAAACTGTGTGCTTATGAAATAAAAGTATGTCATTTGCCAATGCAACTCTTTCATCTCTGGAGAACAGTTTTTATTTATGTTTTACTGTGCTAACAAATAGGTTACAGACCTGACTCTACACCACTGAGGTCAATGGATTCTTTGTTTTGTCTGTAGTGGTTATATGGTCAGGCTGCTTAAGTGTAAGGGAACTTTGGACCATTTTATTAAAATGAAGTCTTAATTAGAAGACAATTAAATTACGGTCTGTATTGTTCTATGGCTTTTATGCAAGAAGTAGATATTTCTTGCAATATTTTTATTCCAAACTTTGATTCAGTTTTGTCTGGGTTCCTTATATTGAATGCGGTTTTGTATTTCCCGTGTCTAATTTTAATATATATTGATTGTTTTTAATTTCTCAGTTTGTAATAATCTTCTAGAAGATGAGTTATTACATAAATTGTTTATTTTTAATAAATGATGAATTGATAATTTCTCTTTTTTAAAAACCCCTGTTTTTATGAAGAGACCGCTCTCACAAGGTCAGAAAACCAAAGGAATTTCTGGGCAGCTCAATATGCTAACACGTGTATGGTCTACTACTTGCAGGTCACGAGGTTAGTTAAACCTAGGTCTGTGTAATACAGGTGAAGCTGCTAGTTTTCTAGATGAACCACTGCACTTTTTTTCATCGTGGGAAATTTGTCTTGCTTTTGGTGGGTTTCCGTGATCTGGAAGGAATGTGAAGGTGGTACCTTCTCATGCAGCACGTTGCTTCCCTATGAATATTTGCAGACTTATCCAGGGATGAGCACACTTGATTTTTCTTTTGAGACCTATCTTAAAATAGCTATTTTCCCAGTAGTATCTCACAAAATGTAACTAGGGATGGGTCAAGCCTGTGTGTTCTCCAGTACTGATACTCATGTACCGCCCGGAGGGAAACTGGCCTGACCTCCAAGTTCAACAGAAACACTTGGTTTAAAATATGCTTATTTTGCGTAACTGTATTGCAGTTGTTTTTTGAGGGATGTTTGCAGGCAGGAGTTAAGGACTAGAAGCAAGGGAAGAAGGCTGCAAAACTGAATTCATTCCTCTTGGATCCCACATTCTAAGCCAAGTCGTTTATTCTTATGTTCAGATTACAGGAAGAATGGTGAACAGTGAATGGTTTCTTCATAATAGTGTCTTATTATAGTAGTCTTGGGCAAAACACTTGAGGCTGCAATATTAAATTGTATACAGGGGAGATGAAGCAAGTCGAGACTACAAAAGTGTGAAGACTAAAGCACTGTCCCATGCCTACAGCTTGTCAGGATGAATTGCTTTTATGCCTTTGATAGAAACAAAGCCAGGCTATGTTGGAGCAAGAAGGTATTTTGCAGGCAGTGTCTTGGAGGCTGACCTGAGCTGCAGCAGTTAACAGTACAGGGCTGCTATAAACCACTTCTATGAGAATGTATTGCGTGTATATACGTGTGTGTATATAAAACCTTGGCTATATAGGCAGAGCCATGAAAGGTACTGCTGCTAAGTGCAGCAAAGCCAGGAGTACCAGGGCTTTTTTGAGCAGACAAAATCTTATGCCCTGACCCAAGTGGCCCGTTATCACATTTCTTCAAATTAGAGCAAGCTATTCAGGTCAGCGTGTATGTACAGACCCGTCTCAATGAACTCCTCGGCTTGTGCTTGCTATGTTACATTTCTTTCTCTGGATTTCGAATGGCTGTGACTTGAACAGAGTTGACAGTACACAATATTACCCATTTACTCTGTAGATTATACTCCTCTGGAGAATTGGTGTCAGCTAATCTGCCACTTCTGCAGAGTTTTCAGAGACCTGCGAACTGCATCTCCAGTAATATCGCAGGAGAGTGTCAGATCTAGGTTTCTGTAATTTTCTCATTTCCCCCAGATTTCTAGGCATGTACGTCCAGGTCTCCAGCCTTTGTCACTTACTTTGTCCTGTGAATAGTTTCCTTTCTGTGTAGAAATTCTGTCTGTCAATACCCAATTTTGGCCACTCTTAGGGCGGTAAGAAGTTTGAAGCAGATGGTTGTCAACAGATGATGACAAAATTCTGAAATATTGCTCCAATACAAACTGTGAGGCTCAGTATTTAAAGCACATTTGAGCGTATAAAACCTGCTTATATTTCCAATGTCGCTACTACCTTTGCTGTGGAATATTCTTGGTACAATTCATATGTTTCTGTGATAACAAATTGTTTCTTTTACTGAAAACAGCAGAACTCCCCTAACCAATTAGCGGTATTCAGTAACGAGTAAAAGACTATGAACCCTGTTATGATTTTATGTCAGTTAGAATCGTTAAATGCTCCTCAATGAAACAGCACTGATTTACATTAATTGGTGGCCTGTCTTCTCACAGTAGAATCACACTGTGTCAAAAGTGCTTTGCAAGAAGTTGTAATACAACGGAACTCGCAGTGATTGCCTGTAATTGCCATTCTGTTGTTGACTGGTGCTCTGAAGATGACTGGTGAAAGACTTCAAAATTCAGGAGAACTTAATATGTGGCTGCAAATCTTAGGAGCATAACTCAGAGCCTTTGTATAAAATAAGTGCTAAAGAGCTGGTAGGTATGGCGCAACTTGCGTTCTGCATTGCGTGTGCAAATCCAACAACTCAAAGTAATTTAAGTGCCTTGTAAAAGGCTGTTTATGTGTCTATGAAAAGCAAGATGCAAATATGCAATTTTAAGAGAGTGTTTTCTACAAGTTTATATATCTTAATGAAAAGTGTCAGAGTGTAATAGATCAACAGTCTGTTTTAGCCCTACAGTAGCCAGTTTTTCCTAAAGATAGCACAGGACGTCCTTGGTGGTCCTAGGAGTAAATTAACACTGTGGAGAGCTTTCTCTTGAAGCCAAGTAACGACTCTCTCTGGTTTTGGGGAGGAAATAGCTGTCTGATGAGGACGGTCATCTTGAAGTGGTCACCACTGCCTGATCGTGCATACGTACAGGTAATTTCCCCTTACTAGTTTTAAAAAAAAAAAAATCCCTTTATGTCTCATTCCATTTGCTGTCCTCTTCTATGTTTAATGGAAAAGTTGCCCCACCTAAGGGGAAATCTTTGAATGTCTGTATTTCATGTGACACTTCAGAAGTGTATGCTGGCCATGGTCTTTTTGTTCGTACTGTGGGCAGGTGGAATGGTAATTCTGGTCGTTGCCTCCTGATTTCACATTGGCACCTTGAGTAGGATATCTCTTCTCCACCCCCCTCCCCGTCAAATTTCCAAAATCTCATGCTTGGGAAAATCTCTTAAAACTTCAGGTGACCAGGTGCTGCGGAGCTTATCAGAGAGTAACAGCTTTTGACAATACAGGCACCTGTTGAACGCTGCTTTCATTTGGGATTGCAGCCTCAGGGAAACAAACAGATTGGGAGTGGGTAGTGGAAAGAGAGAGGCAAGGAGGGTTACTGGTTAAATTACAGGATTACTTTATTTGGTAGGGAGCAAGAAAGGGCATGCCTGGTACAAAAACCCCCCCAACAGCTTCTGCAGTGCTTCTGAACCAAAAAGAGTTTGTATTTCTGAATAGGTGAGGAGATCAGCAGCAACATTTGGCATGTGCAAGTATTGTCTGTTATAAGCCATGGGGAAATCAAGCTTCCTTCTTCCTTTCCTGAAAACGCAGGAGCCTCCTTGAAGCACTTACTTTTGGGAACGAATGTGTTAGTGAAGAATTCATGGATGATCCGGATCTAATTTTTATAGAAATGAATGGTAACATGCTGTGGGACTTGAGGTCTGCATTTGTGGATTTTACATTCATCTGCCTTATTCTGGATTTAAAGATTTATTTTTTTTTGTGACTGATAAATAACTGAAGGTTTAAAGCATCTTGTCCCAATAGAAATTGCTACCACTGTAAAGGGGAAAAAAAAAATGTCAGCAGTAGTGCAGTGATGTTTTAATAACACGAAGTAATCCCCCCCCATACTTCAGTAATAAAGTTGCATGGGTTACAGTAAGCTTTCTTGTCAGCATCTATTGACACCTTTCTGTCAAAAAGATGAAGTGAAAAGTAAAACCTAACTCTGTTTCCTCTTATGTTAAATGTATTCCGCAAAGCTTTTGTGAAATACAAAGCATATGGACTTTGCAGATAGTGTTTGCATTTGGGACTTGTGGGGAAATTTATGTGAACTTTGTGATGTGGAATACATTGCCCTTTAAAGCAACTGGTTATATTAAAAATAAGCACATCCCTCAAAACTGTATTTTGTAGAGTAGTGTAATCTTTAGAGCTCTTTTGTTTTTTAAGAGCAGGAGTGTGTAATTATTGGTATAAACTGAGTTGTCACAATTGACCACTTTGAATGCATAGATAGACCTACCATTTTTTCTGAGAAATCTGTTAGTGTTTAAAACCGACAGACAAAAACCAAACCCTGGCAAAGTAAGCCAGAGTACTTTGCTGTTGTGGGCGGAAACTGTCTAATAACATAGTCCAAAAGCTCATTTAATATTGATCTTCTTAATGCTCTCAATAATCTGAACACTGTTTCTAATTACAAGAAGAATAAAAAGCAGACTAGTATGTTCTTAGATGTCAAAGTCTGATGGACCACAAAACATCCAAAAGGGTATTGTTCAAAAGAAGTAAGTAGGAGGTATGCGTATGAATTTCATTAGCCGGTAACAATATGTGTACCCATACTTGGGGGGGGAAAACACCACTTAAAATACGTACTTTCTGCTAGACCAGTGAGGCTCATATACTTCCCAAGGTTGGACCTTCTGCCTCCCCTTTGCAGGCTTTTCTGCAGAAGTGGCTGAGGCAAGCTTTTGCAAAACTGTTCGATATAATTTGTAAAGGAAAATACCTGAACAGTTGGGACTAGGTAAAGCACTGTAGGGAAGACTGGAGTTGGGCTTCAGTTGTGCCTGTGTTGGTGGTGGAGCGTGGACATGTTCTTCAAGTTTATAGCATGATCGAGGCAGACATCAGGAATGGAGCTAGTTCTCTGAGCAAAGATAAGTCTGTGTTTAAATGCATGCTCCTTAAGGAAAAACGAAACATGGCAACAAAGCCCTTGGGGCTGAGGGTGCTCTTCTTTCCATGCTCTCATCGGGTGGGTGATGCTAAAGCTTGACACCACTTTTAAATTTCAGTGGCAGAGGTTTGGAGGGGATTGGCTAGTAATAGTCTGGGGAAGAGAAACTGTGTCCCAGAAAAAGCAAAAATGTTGCTGAAGAGGGAAAAACCCAAGGGACTTCCTTCCCTGAGCTCTCAGAGCTGGGCTCTGCCCTGTATGGAGGAACAAAAGGAAGGGCTCCATCAATGTCCCTCTTATTAAATTGGCACAGCTAATATATTCTGCTAAAATGTGTTCATGTTGTTTAAAACAACCAGATTAGATACCTGCTGACAATAAATGAAGATTTACTGTTTTTGGTGTCGCTGGGTCACCTAATACAGGTTTGGAGTACTAACTGGAATTTGTGAAAGGGGAGGGGGGAAGTGTCCTGGTGCCATTTAATGAACTATCTAGCCAGTATTTCTCCCTTTTTATTGAAAAATCTGTAAGTTGCAACTAGCTTCAAGCTCACTCTCGTACAACTCTGCCAACAGTTAGCAAATAAACACATTAAAATACAGAAAGCCTTGTACAGCTCCACATGTACTAGATAAAACCATACCTTGAACTGTGGAGATGGTTTGTTGTAACAAACCAGAATATAATAGTTTCATTTTGTAATGAAAAGAAAGCAATTAAAAGAAAACTAGTACTTATTTTATAAGCATAGCAGGAATTAAAGTCTTAGAATTTCTACAAGAGTTTGAATCAAGTTTGTGGATTAATGCCTTACAAGTTTTAATGAAAAAACAAAGATACAGAGTATATTGTCTTTTTGGAGAGCTGATTTAAATAAACTTTTCATATAATTTGTCCAAGCAATCTTGAGTGAGAGAGCAGTATGAATTATAAGCCCTCACTCTTTCTGGGATGCCCTAGAAGTTTAAACTGGAAGTTTCTGTGCTTTGCTGGTAGTGGTGCCTCTCCTGGCTTCCCTTGGGAGTGCTGCCCCGCAGGCTCGGGGGCTGCTGCAGCCCCCTGACCCCTGTGGAGATTGCACCCACTGTTCGGGGAACTGCTAACGCAAAATCAAAATTCTGGTTTTGTCACTCAAGGTCAAAGCACTGGCATCAAATGAACAGTTTGGGTTTTAGCTTAAAATGTTGAAAAGAGCATTTTATGGGCACAGAATATGTAAAGCTCACTTTTTCTCTAAGATCTGCCAAAGGGGGAGAAAAGTCTGAACCTGCCTGATGACACATTTAATGCCAAGTCAAGCGAATATTTTTTGGCGATATGGAAACCAAGTTTGGAATAGTTTAAAAGGCAACTAAAAGAAATCTAAAACTACTGAGTTAACTTTATTGTATCTCTCTTAGCTGCTGGAGCTTTTGCAGTCCCTCTGGTCAGGCTTCCAGTGGTAGCTCTCCGGTTGAAAGGTTAACGACTCATTTACTAAGCAGTGTGGTTTTCTTCCATTTTTTATTTACAATTATCTCTACTCCTTTAAAAACTGAAAGGCCCTTCCAAAACGTGTTGTACTTATGCGTTATTGCTGTCAATTAAAGTTATTAAATGATAGATCTTTAAAAGTGAAATCCAAATATGCATTAATGTATTGGGTCACTGCATAGCCACTCCGTTATAGAAGTGACAAGTATCGTATTGAGGCAGCTCTGGACATTGGCAGATGTTTCTTTCTAAGGATCAAAATGTTCGTTTGAATATCCATTTTGTGGGGATTCTGGGGGAAAGATGGACACTGAAGGAAGAGCCTTAAGGATGGTGGAGTAGAGGAATGGAGCAGATTGAGCTGCAGTGTTGGTTGTGGGTCGTGAGTTGCTGGGGCAGGAGCTTAGAGCACCAGAGAAAATTAGGGTGAGCAGATGAGATGGTGGTGCCTTGTGTGTAGGGGTAATAAAAGATAAGAAAAGAAGAGCCACGTCCTGAGCCCTGGTTATAGGGGTGTTGAGGAGGAAAGAGGAATTGCCGGTAATTTGCAAGTCATAGGCCTAGAAGACTGAAATACTGGTGGTCGTTTGAGGGAATGGAAGATGACGAGGGCAAAAGCCAAATTTTTCACAGCAGTTTGATACGGTATTCATGTTCGTGCTCCTTTGTGAATTCCTTAAATTAGCAATTTCACTTTTCTGCAAGTCTACTGTACTTTGACTCTTAACTGAATTAAGTCCCATTATAAATGACATCTTTCCAACAGTCGGAATACAGGTTAGCGCTCCCAAGAGGGGTGCTTTAATGAGGTTGTTGCTATGACAGCTCAGCTTCAGGCAGCACATGTGCCACTTCGAAATACCCTCTCTCCCCTCAAATATTACAGCAACTTCTGTGAGCAGATTTTAAAACTTTCCTTTTAGTGGAATTTATGACCAGCACTTTATATTTCTGTTCTCCCAATAATGTAGCCGAGGTTTTGACAGTCCGCGCTGTTTATTTCTGCTTTTATTTCTGAAATTTTAATAGCAATGCATGGTTTGACAAGTTAAAGGAACAACAAGGTGTTAACTCTGTGGCGATTTCAAAGGATGCTCTATGGACTAAGTCAACAGATTTACAGAAAGAACAGGCACATACACTACAGTGTTTACAGTGCAAATGTATGGGGCCTGTCTGTTTTAAATTCACATCGGAGGACTTCTCAATGGATGGAAAATGTTTATTATATACTACGGCAACTGGTGGGAACAGAAGCGTTCCCATTATGATGCAGCCCTGTAGGTGGGTGCAAGGATTTTGCCTCTTCAGAGGAGCTGGCAGTGGTCTACGGCCGTGCTGCGTGTAACGCCTCTCGGTATCTCATAGATTTAAATCGCTCAATTATGTTTTTCAGAAAGGTGTTCGGTGCGAGCCTGAGAGGTTAACCGAAAGGCAATGCCAGTGTAGGTGCTGCTTCTGCTGCCCGCAGTGCAAAAGGTGTCAGCCATCGGGGCTGCCTGGGCAGGCACTGGGGTTGTGTTTGCTTTGCTGCTGCTGCCGGCCCCAGGCATGTCGGCTCCCTGGTAGGATAGCCAGGATAGCGTCCTCTCGGAAGCCAGTTCACCCCATCCCTACCTTTCTCCACTGTCTCTGTTCTTGTCTAATAGCAACTTTTGTACGGTTAAATGTGGCTAAGGTAGTTCCAAGCCCAAGGCTTTGAACCTCAATGTAGTCCAGAATAATGTTGATACTAGTATCTTTAAAAAAAAAAAAAAAAAGGTAGCAAAAGACCAAACCAGTATTTAGCAATGTTATTCCATGAAAATGTTGGGCCAGCCTTTAGGAAGGATGGTGGCAGAGTGATGAGTATTGTGAATGTTTCTCTGTTGTTGCTCGCCTATGAAATAGCAAAATGTCATGTTTAAACTCAAATGAGCAGCTCTAAAATGTATTTCTGCTGTCTCAGTGTTTTCCAGTTGCTTTGTAGATATGGGTAACTTCATTTTTCAGTCTCCTCTTCCTTCCAAGCTTTGAAAGTGAGTTTTTAAATGACACAACTTTGACATACAGAAAGGAGTCATACTCAAATCTGGCATCGCCTATATAAATATTACCTTAAAAATTGGCCTGGATGAAAAGTCTTATTCCCTTTCCATAAGTGTTCAGTTTTCTTGTCTGCTTAGCTGTGAATTGTTGCAGTCGCTTCTCATCTGACATGTGCCTCTACCTATTGGTGGGTGCTCTGCTACCTCACTACCTGTTGGAAGCAAACTTCTTTATTGCTGCTCATCTCAGTGAAATTAAACCCAAGGAGATACACAGGAACTCTGTATTCAACCCCAGGAAGCTTTGCCTTTTTGAAGTTAATTGGGTTAAAAGATTTTTTTTTGTTTGTTTCCTACTGCTGCTTTCAAAACAGTGCACTATAAAGATCTGGGTTTTTTTTTTTTTGAGTATTTTATTGTAAGCTAAAATACCTTGATACTAAAGAGTAAAAAGGCTGGCTATATAAATCAATGCTTCATTGTATTTATTATGCTATTTACTAGACCTCCAAGTATACCAAATTTTTATAAATGCAAAATCATTCAGCTGTATCCAAATTGCTTCAAAAGATGCTGATGAGAACATTTAAGGTTTTTGCAGGTTCTGATAATACTGTTTGCCATAAGTGTGCTTGTCCCAGTTTCCTTCTATGACTACACTGAAAGTGCAATTTCTGTCTAATTTTAATGACCGGTAAATAGGTTCAAGTATTCCACATATTATATTCTTTTTCCTATTCTCTGTTTGGCTTGCTGTCCTGGTGCCATTAGTGCCATTTATTTCCTGATCATAATTTTGTCCTCTTTGGAAAGAAGGTGAGATGGAGATTAGCAGGTGTCCCCCCCAAAAAAAAAAACCCACAACAGGAAAAGCAAACCCAGCACCCAGGATGCATCGACAAAAGGAGACCAGATGCAGAGTGAAAGGCACATGGTACGGATTCTGGCTTCTCCCTACAAAGATTGCTACAAGAACAGAAAACACGCTGTGATTTATTCTCGTGGCAAAAAAACTGCAAATGGAACAAGAAGTACAGAAATCTCAATATGTTGCTGCTAATACAATTTACATTTAGAACAGTGTGTCCTCCTTCGCCATTATGCTCTGTTTAAACATAGCTAAATTAAACTAGTCTATAGGCAGAGCTTCTTGAACTGCAGTCAGAACTTTCACTAAATGAACATCTAACACTTAATTTAATGGCAATTATACAGCTTCTGAAAAATTTTTTTCCCCATGTATTATATTTGTTCAGCAGTTATCTCCATGTATAATAATATCAAATTATTATGCTGTCTCTCAAAGTCGTAAATCGTATCATTTTTACACAGACCAGAAAATGACTTGCACTTAAAGATATGTTTATCTGTGTATATATGGTGGATTTTAAATTGAACAGTTCCAGACATAATTTTCCTAATATTGGTTAATCCATCTTTAATTAAAATGTTAATTGCTAATCCAGATATTACACATAGAAAAATCAGCCTACAGTAAACTGTGCCTTTACTTGCACAAGGACAAAAAATGTGCAATTACATGGCAATCTGCTCTTCGGAATTGCAGTGTACTTGTCTTTCATCTGTGATAACCAACTGAAAACTTACTGTTATTCTACTAATTGTTTACCCCCCCAAAAAAAAGGGGGCGGGGCGGGGGGAGTTAGTTTAGTGCTAGTTTAAAAATTCCCACTTGGATCAAAGTAGGGTCTGAAATACTCTTTTAGGGGAATTGTTGCCCAGAACGGGTTATGCCAGCGCTGCTGCGGCCGAAGTAGCCTCTGACGGTTCCTCGGCTAGCAAACACTGCTGAAATCCTGTCTCCTGCGTAGTCCAGAACAAAACTCCCTCTGTGTCTGAGCGATGTATTTCAGAAGTCAGACCCAGTCAATCTTGTTTTCCAGCCGGGGGTTACAGAAGGTAAAGTTAGCTAGATGAAGGTTGTGCTTGTCATGTAAAAGGTCTGTTAAGGCTGCTAACTTGCTTCTTCGGAGGGCTGTGGTGAGGAAGACTCACTTTTGCGTTTCATCGTTGAGATATGGTCTGCGTGCAGCCCAGTTTACAGATATTATTTTTTTTAATACTCTGTGCAGAGAGTTAAGCAAGTGGAGCTTACAGCATTTCACACTTAGCAAGTAATAATCTTGCGATTCCCTGTGCAAAGTCACACATATAACTGCGGCCAATAAGTCTTGGGGGGGGCTTGAATTAAATGACCTTGTTAACAGAAGATAATTGCAGTCCTAGTGGCTGAAAATTTGTTATTAATGTAAAATATTAGGAAATGCTTAATTGCTGAATGGAATGACATACAGTGCTTTGTACCTCTGAAATCAGCTCATTCGGCTCTCTTGGCTTGTACGTATCTTTTTCATCTGTCATTAATGGCAGTGTTAGGGACAATACGATTTGAACATTTCACACAACTTTTTTGGATTAGTCATGTTGAAATCACAAACTCTTCAAATCATACAAGATTTTTCAGTCAAAGCCATATATTAAATGAGGAAAATAGAGACTTGCCTATAGAGTGCCATCTGTTGATTTTTATTTAATTAGAAAATCATTTTCATAAATCTGTCTCACTTATACACAGTGTATACTAATAGATAGGCTTTTAAAAATATCCTCACTTTTTTCCTGAAACCTGAAAGGAAAAACAGTCCACCAAAATACATGTAAAATATTAACTATCACTAAATATTATTTAACAAAAATCATGTCTCTTAATTCCAGAAATCTTAACAATCTGTTCCTATTTGGGGTTTGTCTGAATACCATTGGAAAGGCTTGAGCTTTTGGGTTTCGGATGTGCTTTTTTTGTATTTTTTTAACCTGTTCATTTTTTTATCAAAGGAGGTCACCTCTTCACCTTTCTTTTAATCTTTCCTCCCTTTCATTCCCCTTATTCCAGTGTTCTTTCCAACTTGTGAAAGTCACTTAATCTCTGTTTGAAACTGTACCTGATTTGCTCCAGCAGCACGGCTTCTTTTAGCAAGTTCATCCAAATGGATAAAGAGGAAGATGCCTTTGACATTTCTGCTGTACCAGGAGGATGCAGCCGCTCCTTGGCTAAGAGCTACAAAAGAGGTTATTTTAGGAATGGTATGGATTTTGTATGTATTGCTTTGGCTTGGTTTACAGTCACTCTGTCTTTGAGACGTGTTTGAATATCTGCTATTGATACATGAATAATACTGCTATTTATAACTTGTTTTCAGGCAGGAAAACTGGCTGCTGCCACCAGGAGAGGCAGTCTGCTGGCCTGCATGGAAATTGTGTTCGTTTCAGTTCTGTACAAGGCCAGAATAAATGTAAAAAAAAAAAAAAAAAAAAAAAAAAGTCCAAGCTCCACCACTTTTTCAAGGTGAGGTGGTGTTTTTAAGCTGTGTTACTTGGCCAGGCAGAGCCCTCTCCAGAATAGCTTGACCCATCCAGGCAAGCCCAAAGCCAGGCTCCTGGGGGAGCTCTCGTCTTTCCCTTTGCCAAGTCCTTAAACCGTCTCTAGTAATAAATGTGAAGTTGTGCTATCTAGTGAAAACGTGCTATCCTACCGCTTAGTATCCTTATTTCTGCAACCTGCTTGGAAACTGATCTTCTTCCCTGTGGTCTCCTAATGTCTGGTCTACTTAATGCAGGCGGGTAGCTGGGGCTCTACAGCAAGTTCACTTGTGCCTCAGTTGTTTTATTTCCTTTTGTTCTTTGCTGGACAGAGCGGAGTAAGAGTTATTTCCTTTTCCTCTTGCGTTGTAGGCTAGGACTAACAAAAACTAAAGACAAAGCTGCTAATACAGCTCTCATCTATGAGAGACCGGAGTGAGTGATAAGGTTCAGGACGGGCGACTAATAGACATGTGAAACTGATGTTCTCAAGATATTCCCAAAGTCATTATTCAGTGAATAATTTTACAAATGAGAGGGTTATATAGCAATTGCATTCTCAAGAATAATACATTTTTTCACTTAATTTGCCTTTGCATGGTGATTTTTCTTGAACCTGCAAAATTGAGTTCCTCCTTAAAGGATCAGTTACCAAAAAAATTACAAAATGCATATTGGATGTATGTTGAGTCAGGGGGTATCCTGGTGTAGGAAAGAGGATGAATTTAGGAAGATAACATGCAGATAAATCAAAGTTTTTCTTCAAAAGAGATCAGTACAGCCACTCCATGAACATGAGGAACTGCCAGGCTTCAAATACCGCCTATTAACTGGTGATGAGGGGGGATGCAAAGGTGAAACGACTGGAAAACAGTTTGAGTAGGTGTTAAAAAAAAAAAAAGAAAAGGCTCTGTTAGCATGATAAAAGGGAAAGATGGGAGGTCTGACTCTGGTGCTTTTAGTGGGTAAAGTGGCTAGAAGAGTCCTTAAGTTTTGAAGCAAAAAAGCCATTAGGGTGAGATAGGTAGTTCTGGGGAAGAAAAGGACAAATGAAAAGTGGGAGATGACCTTAGTGTCTCGAGAATGTTTTCTTTTTCCTTCTGTGTTCTACATAAGCAGATTCACTCTAGGTCTCTAAAGCTCTCACATTTATCTTGGAATAACCCTCCCCAGAGCTTCAACCTTTTTACTAAACTACCTTTAAAAAAAGCTCTAAGTGAAAGTTTAACAACCCCTCTCCTCCAATAAAGATTGTTCAATAAAATCATAACTGTGTATTTCTTGGCCCAAATCCATGTATCTGATTCTGCATAGATGCAGGGCAAAACCTGCTGAAAGACTAGGAGGATATCTACCAGTTTTATTCTATTTGTTTTTTCTTTGTTTACTTTTTCTCTGCCTGCTCCCTACCCCCTTTTCCTTTATATGCTTTTTTGGTGCAGCAGAAGTTTCTGAGACACTATTGGTGTCTCTGGTGTAGGAGCCCTATTGTCACATCTTCTTGCCGCACATACTTAAAACCAGCTTTAAAAAGGATCCCTTTCTAATCCGACACCCGTAGTTTTATGATTGGAAAGCTCTGTGTGAACAAACCCCATTACTTCACTGCTGTTGCGCAGTTGCTCCTGGACCAGCCTGCCATCAGACTGGGTTGATGCACCTCTTCTGTCCCATGTGGTTTGCTTGTGGTTAGCCATTTGTTTCCCGTTATAGTCTTTAAAATCCTACTAGCTTTGTATTTAATAAGCTATGCTTGTTGTCATCAGTTTACAATTTCCTTGCAAAGTAAGCACAACCCTTCTTTTGCTCAGGCAACACCTTGAGACCTAAAACTGTGAGTGCAGTTGTAGAAAATCATATAGGGAAAAAAGTCTCCCTTTAAAAATACATCTAATAACCGTGTTCGTATTTCTTCAGTGGTACAGCAATAACTTCTAAGTGCCTTCCCACTGTGGTGATTTCTAGTTCACTTTCAAAAATCCAGCTTATTGAAAATGTCACTATTAATAGCCTTCTGGTACAATAAAAGATAATTCAATAGGATATCCCAGTTAAGCAGGGTACCTTGTTTACATTGGGTTTTTGCCCGGCAGCTGCTTATGCTAAAGTTCTACAAATAATGCAGGAATTAATCAGGGTGTAACCATGGGGATGATTTTGTGTTGATATTCGCCCCATGCAAGTGTAGTCACCATCAGCCTGTAAAGACGAATTACATAATTCATCTGCAATTTGGTATGATCACAGGTAATAAGCTACCGATTTCTTGACCGCCTTGGGGATATGGTAATGCTGTTGTCGCTGATGCTTCCCAGGAGAGTTGAAGAAAATGTAAAAACAGTATTTATTGAATTAGGGCTCCGTTTTTCTTGAAGGTGTGTCTATAAGGTGTGAAACTAGATTCCTGATCTGTGTGTGTGTGTATATCCAGCAGCATGACCGTATTTCTGGGTGCAAATTCCATGATAAATTGTGCATGTTTTCTGAGTAAAAGGTTCAGGGAAAAACAACCGGTCAGTATTAGCGAGAATAAAGTTGTTTAATTGGATTTTTCATGTTTATTTTTAGCTTGTAAGATAATTGGCTCATTATGGGCAGTAGATTCAGATTTTATTATATCAATGTTTATCAGAACTACATGCAGTTCCCGGAAAGCTGTAACCAGTCACAAAAGCCCTTTGGATGCTCAGAAATGGCTATTAAGAAAGGAATAGTTCAAATATATAAAGATGGGCTATCTAGTGGAACACCCATTGGGGGGGGCCGGCAAGGATCATTACATTCTTATGCTAAATTAATAGTACTATTTCAGTTAACTTGGTCCTACATTTAGAGCTCATGAAGACGCCCATAGGAATATATGAATTAGTTTGTTTTAATTGCATTATTTAATTTGTTTAAATTGCCTTTCTATTTTTATATGCAGCCATTTTTTAGCTGAAAACATTTTCTGATTTGGATTTGTGTGTGTGCTTGTTGTGTATGCTTGCTACTTTGGTTCTCCTCCAAAGATCTTTTCTTTTTCCTCAGAAAAATAGTGAGAATTAATGTGTTGGCAAAATCCAGCCATGACTTCAGAGAGAGTTGTGAATAATGAATGCAGGATCTTTCTCTTTCACTGCAATGGCAGTAAAACATTAGCCAGCTTTTTATTAAAAATGCTGCATTTGTAATTATGCCCCAGAAAAGAACAATTCAAGTGCAGAAAACTCTTAGACCCTGATCTGCCAATATATTCTGTGCGAGTGGACAGATGGGGCCTGATTTGATGTAAACAGTTTTGTGCTGGTTCAGACAGCTCTTATGTACATGCTGCTGGATCCGGGTTTAAATGTTCCTGGAGAAGAAACAAAGTTTGCTTTCAACCAGGGCTAGTTAAAAAATAAACATGGGGGGATGACATGGGGAAAGCTTTCTGACTGTATGTTTCCTTAGTCTTACAGCATGAGGTTGTGTGGTTCTTGATACTGTTCTATGTCATGCTATAAAGCAAATTTATCAGACGTAGCTAATAATTCTTTAAATGTGATTCTGGCAAAACCAGACAAGAGTTTGGTTTGCGCAGCCTTAAGGGAATCCTCCTAAACAATCCTCTTGAAGTCAATGGCTGCTTTGTCATTGACTTAAAGATTAAAGGGTTCAGTAAGGTGAATTGACTTAAATCAAAGTGATTTAGCTCTGATTTAAACCAACAAGCAGAAAACTTTGATTTAAATAATTGATTTTAATCTTATTGTGAATTTATAGCGTTAGCTGTTTTCTTGAGACAGGTTACTTGACTGGTGTATCAGTTTAAATCTACTGATTTGTGACCAAAGAGAAATTTAGCAGATCTATTTTTTGGCCAAACCATGAAACACTGCTCTCTTCCCAGTTACATGGGTCTCTTCCTGACCAGGTCCATCTTCAACCTTAACTCTTCATAGATTTTTAGCTCCTGTTTGAACTGTGAATGGGTGAGATTTAATTCGGTGTCTATTAGTTCTCAAGCCATGTATTAGTTTTTATATGCCTTTATTTTAAAACTGGATATGGCTTAGCTCTGATTCCATGCACTTTATTCCATTTGGAGTGGATTTTTGTGGACACTAGAGGGAGCACATATTGTTTCAGGAACTTAAAATTGTAGTCCCGTCAAAACAGGATGATCTAATCAGGCAACAATATATAGCTCTCTCTATATATGATAATAGTAGCCAAGTTTTTATATCTGAGGTCACTTGTCAAGGGGAAAACATACAAAAGATAAAGGGCATTTTTTTGAAAAACCTTCTCTAAAAAAAAAAAATAAAATTATTTCTTATATTTTCCAGGATGCAAGAGTGGCACCTTGCGTTCTCCAGCACAGTTTAGAATACAAATCAGGCACAGAGTAGCAAGGCAATATAGGGAGATTTCAGGCATATACTGTTTTTTCAGTCAATACTGCTGCATGGTTGGGTGTGAGAAGGAGGTACCGGCAACATCTGCCTGCTCTTGTTCTGAGCCATCGTTTCCCATGGGGCTCTGTGTTTTCCTTGCTGCATCACAGGAAACCCCACAAAACCCACAGCATCCAGGCAATACAGGTATGAATTGGAAGATATTTTTTTTTTATGAAATTCCTAAAATACATAGGTAAATAAAAAGAGAAATTAAAAAAAAAAATAGTAGTGCAATGCTCTTCACACTTCATCCTTCTTTCTGTGTTAAGGAAATGTATTGTCTGACTAAAATGAGATTGCTCTGATCCAAAATATCTTTTGGGCAGGGACATGCAGTTGTTTGCACTGCATTAAATTGTGCAAGATTAATGAGGTTAGAGTGTCTGGAAGTGAAGAAATAGAAGTAGTCCATGTTTTCTGATACACAGTAAGGGTTGGAGCACTGGTAGTAATTTTTTGTCTGTTTTTTCTTCTCTTCAGCCTTTTAACCAGTTTTAACTTTGAGTTCCCATGACTGTAGGTTGATTTCAGTAATATTACATATATTTCAGGGGAAATGTATTGGTTATAATAAGAATATTTTGTCTCAGATGTAATTTTATTGGCTTGTGTTAAAATGCATTGATTTTTTTGGCTGAAATATTTGGGCTTTGGGGTAGATACATTTGTTCTGGTTAGGAGTGCATTGGAGTCAGTAGAGCTCTTGTGTTTCAGCAAATACATTTCCATTTGAAAGCAAATGTAACATTTGAAAAGATTAAATGGATGTTAATTGGTCAGGCGGCATGTTTTCAGACATGCCATTCTTTCTAACGTTGAAAACATGATGACACTTGAAAGAATGCTTTCTAACCTTACTCTATTAATCATATTTTTAATGTATGTAACTGTAAATATTTTGTGTAATGCAATGTTTGCCTTACTAAAATATGAGTTTATATTAGGGATTTCTGTCTTCCTGTCTTAACTGGGAGATAATAAGGTTGGCTGACTAATGCCTATTTAATTTCTCTTACCTCTGCAATGTAATTGAAGTGAGATGTGAACGTGACGCCTGTAACCTATCATCAAACAAGAGCCTTCAAGCTTCTGGTCTGAAGCAGTGCTATCAACATCATCCGTGATAGCAGGTAATCAGTTGCATCTATTGATTTGACATGGATTTCCATCACTTCTGCCAAGTGTGCTGTAACCCCTCCAAAGCCTCTGCTACCCTAAAGTTATTGTTTTCTCTTCTGTGCCTTCTTTTCTGCATTGAAAATGGGGATACTTTCCTATCTTGCATGCCGAAGAATAAATAGTAATGTTCTAAAAGCATTATAAAGTTCTAGAGCCTTCTGGCACTGTCAGAGTCCAAAACTCTGTCGTTAGTACAGACAGTGAAGTTCACTGGTGGCAGTACTGGAAACCAATAACCCTTGCGTAAGAAACCACCACCTTTGAACCAGAATCGGGACCCAACATTGAAGCTCAAACCAATGACCATATGGCTTTTCTCTAACAAATTACTCTTCCTTCTGTATAGTTATTATGCACGCTCTTTGCTGTGGTCCTTAGTAAATATATATATATATATATATATATATTTTAAATATATCTAGATACAGATAGAAAGCTCTGCAGAGATCTGGACAGACTGGATTGATGGGTGAAGCCAATTGCATGAGATTTAACAAGGCCAAGTGCCAGGTCCTGCACTTGGGTCACAACAACCCCAGGCAATGCTACAGGCTTGGGGAGGAGTGGCTGGAAAGCTGCCTGGCAGAAAAGGATCTGGGGGTCCTGGTGGACAGCCAGCTAAATGTAAGCCAGCGGTGTGCCCAGGTAGCCAAGAAGGCCAACGGTATCTTGGCTTGTATCAAGAATAGTGTGGCCAGCAGGAGTAGGGAAGTGATCGTGCCCCTGTACTCAGCGCTGGTGAGGCCCCACCTCGAATAAATACTGTGTTCAGCTTTGGGCCTCTCACTACAAGAAAGACAGTGAGATTCTGGAGCATGTCCAGAGACAGACAACAAAGCTGGTGAGGGGTCTGGAGCACAAGTCTTCTGAGGAGCAGCTGAGGGAACTGGGGTTGTTTAGCCTAGAGAAAAGGAGGTTGAGGGGAGACCTTATTGCTCTCTACAACTCCCTGAAAGGAGGTTGTAGTGAGATGGGAGCTGGTCTCTTCTCCCAAGTGACTAGCGATAGGACAAGAGGAAACGGGTTCAAGTTGCGCCAGGGGAGGTTTAGGCCGGACATTAGGAAAAAATATTTCACTGAAAGAATTATCAAACGTTGGAACAGGCTGCCCAGGGAGGTGGTTGAGTCACCATCCCTAGATGTGTTTCAAAGTCGTGTAGATGTGGTGCTTAGAGACGTGGTTTAGTGGCAGACCTGGTAGAGTAGGGTCAACGGTTGGACTAGGTGATCTTAAAGGTCTTTTCCAACCTAAACAATTCTATGATATGTTTAACAACTTTGTTGGCCACATGGACAGTGGGGTTGAGTTGCACCCTCAGCAAGTTTGTCAATGACACCAAACTTTGTGGAGTGGTTGACATGCTGAAGGGAAGGGATGCCATCCTGGATAGGCTTAAGAAGTGGGCTTCTGCAAACCTCATAAAGTTTAACAAGACCAAGTGCAAGGTCCTACACATGGGTCAGGGCAATCCCAAGCACAAATACAGGCTGGGCAGAGAATGGATTGAAAACAGTCCTGAGGAGAAGGACTTGGGGGTGTTGTTGAATGAGGAGCTCAACATGAGCTGGCAACGTGTGCTTGCAGCTCAGAAAGCCAACAGCATCCTGGGCTGCATCAAAAGAAGTGTGGCCAGCAGGTCGAGGGAGGTGATTCTGCCCCTCTACTCTGCTCTCATGAGACCCCACCTGGAGTATTGTGTCCAGCTCTGGAGCCCCCAGTGTAAGAAGGACATGGACCTGTTGGAGCAGGTCCAGAGGAGGGCCACGAAGATGATCAGAGGATTAGAGCCCCTGTGCTATGATGACAGTCTGAGAGCGTTGGGGTTGTTCAGCCTGGAGAAGAGGAGGCTCCAGGGAGACCTTATAGTCCCTTCCAGTACCTAAAGGGGGCCTACAGGAAAGATGGGGAAGGGACTCCTTATCAGGGCATGTAGCGATATGATGAGGGGTAACGGTTTTAAACTGGAAGAGGGTAGATTTAGATTAGGTATTAGGAAGAAATTTTTCACTTTGAGGGTGGTGAGGCACTGGCAGAGGTTGTCCAGGGAAGTTATGGATGCCCCATCCTTGGAAGTGTTCAAGGCCAGGTTGGATGGGGCTCTGAGCAACCTGGTTGTGTGGAAGGTGTCCCTGCCCATGGCAAGGGGGTTGGAACTAGATGATCTTAAGGTCCCTTCCAACTCTCTAACCATTCTATGATTTTCCCTTATCATGTTGAAATCCATGGAAAAGTTTTTGACAGAGAAAATCTGCAGGTGTTTTGTGGTGAGCCTCTCCCCCATTTTTTTTTTTTCTCCTTGTAATTCTCCACCAGTCATCTCCCATCAGGAGCAGTTGGTCTTGCTCTCTTCTCCATGACTAGTCACTAGCTCAGATTTTTGACAGGTCTCTGCCAGAGATGAAGGATCTGTGGAAATTATGGATGTGATAAATTCCAGACGAGCTTTGGCTGAGTTTGTTGTACGTGTCAGCAGATGGAGCTCCAATGGACCTCAGCTCCCTTGCCAACACTGAAATTGCCTCACTGCCTGGGCAGCGCAGTTGTTGCTCGATGCTTGGCACTCTGGTTTTGGGTTCATAAATAAAATGCATTATTTGCATTTTTTTTTGTGTTGTTCTTTTCCACAATGGCTGTGACCAACTATAACACAGATGGAGCAAGCACACTGTGGTGGAAATGGCTTATAAAGCCATTACTTCTCTAAAAGAAATCTACCTGTGTTGTGGCTGTAGACTGCTGTGGTCTGTGCTATTTGGCCATGTTGGGGTGGGTGGAGAAGCCCTCCTTTTGCTCCCTTCCTCCTGCCAAGTACCCTTCCCCCTAATAAATCTGTGCCTAGAGAATGAGGAAAATGACATGAGACTCAAAGATTGCTTAAAATGTGCATCATTAAGCCAGCCACAACATTTTTATGAAAGTATGTGTCTAATATTAAGAGTCAACACCTGTGAATAAGATGTGCAGCACATACTTGTTATGGAAACGTTTTACCTATGTATGTCTGTCTTGTGAACTGAAGTGTTTTTTCCATATTTGGCTGCTCAGCTGTCCCTAAATCTCATGCAAGTATTAGGTTGATATTCAAATTCTGTTACGGCTGCCTTTAATTCATGTAAGCGTAAGAATATTTTTTTTTAAGTACTGAAAGAATCTAGCTACATACAGAAGTCCTATCAACTCTAATGGTTGTTACTCAAAGTTAAGAAAAGGAAAATAGACTTTTATGTGTTTAAATCCAAATAGTGTGGCTATCAACAAATTAATGACTTACAAAACCAAAGTAATTCAGCTACATTTAATATTCTGCAACTGCAAGCCAATGTATTATATACAGTAATCAATTTGTCATAAATGAACCCCTATTTTGTATACAAGCAAATGAAATAGACATGCTACAACATATTTTATTAATAAACCAATATGTATATAACAAACAAATGGACATAGGTTTAATCTCCCCTTTTGATGTAAAATATGCTTACATCAATCTGCTTGTTATGCAAATCTATATAACCTGTATGAATCAATGTGATATATATATAACCTATTTTTAACTCTGAAATGTTTGGTACTTCATAATTACCTCAATTTAATGAAAAGTTCCTGGTTTTAAGACAGTCCTAGAAGCAACTCAGATTTTAATTAAAAGTTTTACCTTGGTTTTAAAAAGGTCATTTTAGCCAAGGGGAGATAGTGTCCTTTTATAGTAGCACATCTTGCTTCTGGTCCTAATTGATGTTATTTGCTGGCTGCTGAAGAATAATTCATGCTGCTGTTAAGGGGTGGGGGTGTGTGTGTGGGGATTTTCAGTGCTGCAATTTTTTTTTTTTTTTTAGAATAATGTTTTTCAGTGTCATACTGTTCATACTTTTTCTTTGTCCTGGTAGATAAGTAGAGTTTAAAAGAGAAATGCATAACAATGTTCTTAATTGGTGGAAAAATGTGATATTTTCCTAATGAAGTAAAAGTGACTGCCAGGATGTGTTTACTGATGAGACAACAGTGTGCGCTGTGGTCCAGTGGAAAATTATATGTTGAAGCATATACCTGTCTTCCAACCCTGTCCTGGCATTTCCTATCTCATTTCTTTTCTTTCTGGTTGGGAAAGTATACTGTCTGTGATGTTCACTGTGGCGTATTTGCTCTAGCAATGTGTGATTGCCGAAAAAGACTTCTAGGTACCTTTAAAAAACTGCAGATTATTAAAGCTAAAAAAAAAAAGAAAAAACCAAACAACAAACAACCAAAAAACCAAACCAATGTAACAGTTCAAAGAGAATATTTAAAGCAAGAGCTGAGCATCATTCCAGAATGAAAATAGGCAGTCTTTAAATCTGGGTTTAAATTGATTATTTTTTTTCTGAAAAAGTATCCCCTCTAATGCAAAATACTTTCTTTGGAAGACTAAAAACCAAGGGGGGATAAGTGATGGGAGGCAAATCAAACCAAGGGGAAGAAGACAAACAACAGTTTGATAAAGAGGATCAAGGGAACACCAAGCAAAATGAGAAAAACAAGGGGAATATTTTGACGTCTCGATCTTAAGGAAGTCTCTTCCTAGTCATCCTGGTGTCTGTAGGGGAGTGATCCTGCAGTCGTGATGTGGTGCCTGTTTAACTGAAGGGAGACCCAGGCTTGGAGTAACAGGAGCTTGAAGGCAAAAACTGATCCTGCTGATGCACATCTCCACTAGCCAGATCGTAGCCAGCAAGGAGTAAAAGGAGAACTTCTTGAGATGTTATTTTTCCTTTGCCACGTGCATGGTTATGTGATGCCCAGCCCAAAGACACTGAGGAATATTTCAGTATAGTTCAAGAAACTCATGCATAGGCTGAACTTATTTATGGACTCCATCATTGCTTCATTAAGAATAACCCTTGTGTTTAAGCCACTTCTTGGTCTTAAAGTGATAAAAAGAGAATTCTTTCAATAGTTATGGAGGAAATGGGGTGACTACCTAGCTGTTATTTTCATAAAACTGTAATCACAAGGATTTAGCACTACAGTGACAGACGTACATTTAACTTTGTTAAATTTTGAAAAGATAAATTTGCTAAAAAAGAGCTCAGGCACCTTTTCTTAAGGCACTTACAATTTAAGAGACAGATTTACAAATACTCGCTGTTGGCTTGCTCTGAGAATCAAGGATCCTGCTGAGCACTAAGTATTATTGAAAATCAATGAATTCTTAGTATGCAGAAGGTCAGATGGGTTTCTAAAATTCGGAGATGTACCTTGTTTAAAAGATCTCTTTACAACAGATTGTTACTCCCCTCAATCTATCAAGTAGTTAGTTTTAAATCCTGAGGAAACACATATCCATATGTATGCTACTCTGGAAAGTTATGTTACTTTGAGCGTAATAATACATATTTTTAATGTTGTGCGTGCTTCTGCTTTCATGTCAAATGGCTTTCAGAGCCATTGTTATCTTTTATGCTAATTACAAAGTTATCCCCTTTGCTTTTTCACAGTACATCTCATGGAGTTTTAAATTTCAATCTCTTTTTTTTTTTCTTTTCTTTTCCCCCCACCCCAGACAGTATAGTGCTCTGTCTTTACACCCCACGCCAGCCTGACTGTTCCTGCATTAACTTAATTTACTTGATTTACTACCTGATGCACTTGATCTGGAGCCTGGATTTTCTGAAATCTACTCTAAAATTGAGCGTATGAACTAATGCTGAGGTACCAGAATAGATAATTTGATCATCAAAATTGCAGAGTTCCCTTCACTTCCCACAAAGTCAGAATTTAGCAGGCTGGGGGTGTTTCTGGTTTTAAAATCTTGGTCCAGCTTCTCACTTTTGCCAGGCCAATAGAGTTAGGTTGTCTGTCTGCCTGTCTCAGAAGGTACTGGCAATATCGGATGATGTTGCACTGTTTGATCATGAATTTTCAATGTATTGTGGAACTGACTGCTGGCACTATGTACTAGAAATCCTGCAGCGTCTGTTCTTATTTTACGTCGGCTGTGTTGACAGTCATTCTACCACTGCATGTCAACACTCAAATTATCTTAAGTTCTGAATACTCAGTGTAATAGTCAGTAAAAAGCTCATTTAAAAATAAATATTGGTTGAGCTAAGGGCTTTCCCATTCTCCCTCAAAGACGGCAACAGAGCAGAGATGGTTCATCCCAAAACTGGTATCACCACAGTGTGATTGGTAATCTGTGCTTGGCCTCATAAGAAAAAGAAAAAAAAGGCATGCCTGTTTATTTGAAACATGAATTGCAGTAATTTGAATGCTGCCTCTGAGCAGTTAAGGGCTGGATAGAGAGGACTAGCGTTTCTACACAGTGGGTGGGAGACGACTTTCTCTGTTCTTGGTGTTGCACAGTGACATTAGGAAATGGTCATGAGTTGCAGTAAGGGAAACTCCAACTAGAGATAACAAAATTTTATCATGGGAGGATGTTTAGCGGTGGTACAGGTGCCCAGAGGGGCTGTGATATCTCCATCCTTAGAAGTATTCAACAGTATACTTGACAAGCTCCAGCGCAAGGTGATCTAACTGAATTTAATTCTGCTTTGAGCAAGGGATTTGGACAAGGACCTTCAAAGGTCTACTCCAACTTACAGTAGCATATGATTTTTTTTCAGAACAGGAGGGTCCAAACAATATTATAGTCTTAAAAGATTTTGAACCAGCTTCCCAATTAAGTACTTAAAAAAATAAAAGGTATATGTCAGCTATTGAAAAGCACAGGGGCTGTGAAAGAAGCCTTAAAAACATACCTGAAAATTGCACCAAAATAGTAGGCTCTTTGAAGAGACGGTCCCATAGTTGAGGCCAGATATACACGTATTTCCAGTTAGCTTAAATCATGGTTTATTTCAAAAAGATTTGTGAAAGCTATGGTATTTGAGCAAACCATTATTGTTAGATAGCACAAAATATCAGAAGTTCAAGAAGGAGCCACTATGTAAATTTGCAAAGGAAACTTTCAGAATACAAAAGGCTTTTCTTTGGAAAAGCTGTCTTGTCTATGAAAGTGCTTCTAACCAGTACAGTAACTGCTGCAGGACATATGTAGGGTAGCTGATAATACAGTGATGGCATTGTAATGTAATGTCAACCTCCGAGGTGGGTTTTCACTGAAAACCAACTTTTGGGTTGAAAACTGGTTAAGGTAGATACAATGAGGAGCTTGATACAGTGGAGAAAGACAAGTTTTGCTTTGCATAGTGACATTGATCATGCCTGGAAATTTTACAAAGAACTCTGAGTCTTGCTGACACAAAACAACAGGAGAAAAAGACTGTCAGGAAAGGTTCAGCTTCAGAAATTTAGCTTCAGCCTGGGCTAGTCAGAAGTGTCATTGATCCTCAAGCAAAGGTAGCCTTGACTTTGACTTGTCAAGACTATGAATGTGAAGCGGAGGAGGTGATGTGCTGGCTGTGTATTAAAGGCTGTATAGCAATGTTTATGTCATTGCACTTGGACAACTGTGTGATAGTTGAGCCAATGCAATGGAAGTGTTATTTGGACAAGGCAGCTGGAGCTTTTCATCCATAAGGGACCTTCTGAGGGGAAGGTAGAAGTCCTTTGACTAATGCCAACTTCTGTTGGAAAACCATCCTTCAGTGCAAAGTGCAAACAGCCACTGAACATACTCAGAAACTGTGATGATTTGAAAGTCAGCATTGAATTTAGTGGAGGAGAGCTAATCCCAGAGGTCTTCTCCACACTGGTGGTCATTCTTTTATGTGTTCGTCTTGTTCTGTGAGGTGCAAATGTTTTGGGGAGAAATCTTTTGAAATAGTAGTATGCGTTGATGGAGTTAGCTAGGATAAAAACCAGCCTCACCGGTTATACTGCAGACCATACACATCAACAAATTGGGAAAATGCTACACCTAGAAGTTAGCCATAAGCAGAGCTGAGAGGCATCATGACCCTAGATTGACTTTGAGGACTGAAATTGGCACAAGATGTTGAAGTAGAAATCACTGTGCAGATGTACTGAAGAAACTATGATAAGCCAAGTGATTTGTGGGTTAGTTCCTTTTAATTATCAAAGACAAAAGCCTGGTGGGACAGAGGTAGCCTGTGAGGAGGTAAGAGTCCTACTGAAACCTGTGCTGAGCTCTTGCAGTGGTTATGAGCGCTGAAGATTGAGAGGTGTGAATTATGGGGGTTTAACACAGTGAGGAGGCCAACAGCTATGGGAGATCTAATAGGTGCCCTGAGCCAGTCCTAATGACTCATTACAAATGTTACTGCCAAATCCTGCTTGTTCAGGAAGACATCTGTTTCATGGGTGAAGGGCAGGGCTGTTTCGGTTACTATGGTAGTAATCAGAAATTGATCAAAGAATGCATCTTGGAACTCTACAGATACACCCAGTCTATATTGCTGGCAGAGTAAATTATAGGAGCAACATGGGGAAATACAGAAAAAGTGAATTGTATATTGAAAAGGCAGGAGTAGAAGGGAAAGTTAAAGGGTGTCTCCAAATTTCCAGGTGGACCAGTGGTATTAACTAAGTTCAGGTTTAAGGGGGGAGAATAAAAACAGAAATTTGAGAATAAGAACAAACTATTCTGAAATAGTGCTTGGCAGGGTCAGCAAATTGCTGTAATATACTCAAAAGCTGATAGATGACAGGTTTGCTTAGTTGCAAGGGCTGCTTTAGGGACCACAAGGTTTGAGAAGAGGAAGTGCTTCTCTGGGAAAGGACAGTAATGTGGAAAAATGTAAATGGTAACACTCCTCCCAGGGCAAGAGAGGTAGTGGGAAGGGCAGATTTTAATAAATGTTTCTCTGAAAGTCTGCAGAGGTTAAGAAATAACAGCTATATGTTCTTCTGGAATAGTCTGGCTTTAGCAGTGACCTTGTTTTGACTTCTTGCTTTCTTCCTATTTTATTTTAAAAAGAAGTTGGAAATTCATTTATCGCATAATTAATATGTCTAATTGCAAAATTTATTTGAAAGTTTTTTCTCTTGTTTAGATATCCCTATCATAGATTATTATTCTAATAGCCATGGGGAAAATATTAAAATATAACCCGTAAAAAATACAACTTGGTAATGGCTCTGATAATACAAAATAATTGTATAAAGTTGTGCTGTTCAGTGCTGTTCAATGATATCCTTACCCCATCTGTGTGGAAAATACTGTTCCTCTGGTTTCCTCATTTTGGACCTGCAATCTCCTATGAACCGGTTTTATTTTCTTTTTGGCTGTGAATGCAATACGGAAGTTGAGAAGAATGACACTTTTCATTAAATCGGTATGTTCATCTAAAAGATTAAAGAAGTTCGGGTTTTAAGTTTTTGACAGCACTTTGGGTCAATTTCTGTTTTTAGCTAAATTGGTTCAGTCTTCCCAAGCTACACTAATATGAATTCCTGCACGTATAAAAAAGCTTTGTGAAGCATAACATGTCTACGGACTTTTCTATAAATGTAGCAAGGAAAATCAGAGAAGATGGGTACATCAAGGGGAAAAATCCTGGCTAAGCTGTGAACTTGCAATAAAAATAAGAAAAGGCTGTGTAAATTAATGGCTGGAGTAGCACAGTATCCTTTTTGAAGGTGTAGAGGAGAAGTGTGAAGGACAAGAGTGCCTCAGCTGAGATTTTATAAATCGCAAACTTTAGGCATTCAGTTTCTTTTCAGATTCTGACATATCTACTAATCCCAACCAAACCACTGTTCGTTCAATATTCATGAATGAAGTCATTTTGTTCTTAAGTCTGCTTCAAAGAAAGTGTTCTCAGTACTGAGATCATTCTTTGGAAGTTGAAAATTTTGGAAGAACAGGTGAGTTTTGAGAGATGGTAAAATAATAGAAAAATAAATAAATGTCAACCCCAAACATAAGTGAAGCAGTTTCCATAGGAACACAGATGTGTAGCTTCTGTGCTTGACATATTTAGCAGTTTGATTGCATGTTTGTTCTGACCTTACAATTGTAAAAGGCCGTTTGAGAATTCTAGCATTTGAGGATCCTAACAAGGGATCGTTATGCTAATGTCTCTTGAAATATCTCTAAACTCCTGTGTTAAAGTTCATGGCTGTAAATGGCTCACAAAGAATCTGAAGCATAAGTCATTAAATGACTGAGTTCCACTTTACCCTTGGCAAAGTACTCTACTGACTGTTAGCACAAAGAAAATGTGTGTGGAAATGTTCTTTAATGTGTGTCATGGTGATCTTGAAAGCCAAAGTAGAAGTAACAGTAACCTTTGTGCAGTAAGTACTGTGTTTTCATAGGTTGCCGTTAGGGTACATTTACCCAACACTCGTTTTGGGCTAGCCCACCAGCAGTCACACAAAGCCCTTCTGGGGGTCTGCAGCTTCTACCTCTGATACACCTTGCTGCACTGTATGTTAAAAAAATGTCTCCCACGGCAAAAGCTATGTTTGTAGAGATGTGTAACTCCATAGAGACCTTGGGAAATATGATTAATTACAGATAACTTGTTGATTAGTGTGAAACATTTCAAAGTACCCAATAAGCTGTGTAGGCTGAGCTTTGCAGAGCTTGCAAAGTGAGTTGAGTCTATGTGAAACTTTATAATCTGCATAAATTTTAGCCTCTACTGATTTGAACACATCGAAATGTTAAAAGCTTGCCATACTACCTCATGTGGCTTAGCATTTTTTTTTTTTCATGTGCAGATTTGAAGTCACAACCTGAGCAGTGGCCCCTCTGTTGTGGCACTGTGCCCCAGCAGGTGCCGGGGACACTTAATCGCCTTGAAGGCACTGTGCCATGACTTACTCGCTGTGAAATTCTCTTATTTCTGCTGTAGTTATAAGGGGTATCTAAATTGGAACATAAATTGTCTCTAGTTAATTATTCCATTAAATGAGCAATGTGGACTGCTAAGCATTATTATTCCCATTTTACAATTGAAGAAATGAAGTTAGCGATGTCTTAGTGATACAGATGTGAGTATTTAGTTGCATATCTGGACTCTCATGAGTATCATAAATAATACCAAAATCTGGCGTGTTTCAACTGTTCTGGTCATTGAAAACAGACTGATAATGAAGATAAATTTGTGCATATGCTGTACTTGTTCTGAATGTACAATTGCTACTCATCTCTGCAAGACTCAAATGCAAGGTCTGAATTCTGGCTACCGAATGCTCCAGGATAACTAGCAAGCCCAAAAAATTAATCCCCAAAATGGGATATAGTAATCATAGAACGGTTTGGGTTGGAAGGGACTTTAAAGATCATCTAGTTCGAACTCCCCTGCCATGGGCAGGGACACCTACCACTAGACCAGGTTGCTCAAAGCCCCATCCAACCTGGCTTTGAACACCTCCAGGGATGGGGCATCCACAGCTTCCTTGGGCAACCTGTTCCAGTGCCTCACCATCGTCACAGTAAAGAATTTCTTCCCAATATCTAAATCTACCCTCTTTCAGTTTAAAACCGTTACCCTTCATCGTATCGCTACACTCCCTGATAGAGAGTCCCTTCCCTATCTTTCCTGTAGGCCCCCTTTAAGTACTGGAAGGCGGCTATAAGGTCTTCCTGGAGCCTTCTCTTCTCCAGGCTGAACAACTTGGATGGCTACACTTCTTTTGATGCAGCCCAGGATGCGGTTGGCTTTCTGGGCTGCGAGCGCACATTGCTGGCTCATCTTGAGCTTCTTATCCACCAACACCCCCAAGTCCTTCTCTTCAGGGCTGCTTTCAATCCATTCTCTGCCCAGCCTGTGTTTCTGCTGGGGATTGCCCCAACCCACGTGCAGGACCTTGCCCTTGGCCTTGTTGAACTCCATGAGGTTTGTACCTCATGAGTATAGTATAGAAATACTGCTGATCTCTTTGTTGTAGGAAACTCGGGTGCTCTTACAGAGATCTCTACATTTAGATCCTCTCTTTTCATCTGGAACATGAGTTTTCTGGAGATAAGAATACACATTACAATCTAGTGGTATTTTTCAAGGATTTTTGTATGATTTTTTTCTCTTGACTGAAAACAATGCTTTGTTTTGTTGCAGATCACTTCTTTTAGAAAGATGTACATTACCTTTCAAAGCAGTGTGACTGTGACCTGCCTGGGTACTGATGAGGATTTCTTTACGTTCCCAGACATTTTCTTGTTAAGTCTTGACAATATATGGGTTTTAGCACTTATTGCAGTTAATCAGAGATGTCTGAATGGAGCATCAAGGACACTTAGCTCTCAGGTGGGTCTATGACTGCTCTTGGAGTACTTGAGTTGTGAAAGAAAGAAATGGATTTCACCAGCTTTAACTTTCATGAGAAGACTTATTGAAGTACTTTATTTTGGCTCATCAAATCACCTTGCTGTGCAAAACCAATGTAAATTACCAGTGCAAAATAGTTTTTTTGGGTTTTTTCTCCAGTATGCAATGTTTTTCCAGATCCAAATTTTCTTTTAGGCATGGCAGGCTTAGGTGGAGTGGCATTGCCAAAATACCTACATGGGGTGTGCTTCTCGTTTCCTTCTCTAATGTGGGTGGAGCAAACACAGGGTGTCATATAGATTCAAATGGCTATTTTCTCTTAAGGGTCACTATCCACATGACATGATATTATTCATTGCAACAGATGATTATATGATTAAAGTACTCAAGGAGTAGAGTATTCGCATAGAGCTTTTAGGCACACATACACTTTAGGATGGTAATTAAATAGTTGAGGGTTTCTTCTTTATGTGACCTACCACTAGCACTGGGGCACTTGGAGGACCTTGTAGGCAAATGTAAATGTTGTCAATTTGTGGAGAGCCGAGTTCCTCGGCGAGATATATTTGTGAGATCCTGCGGGGAGCCGAGAAAATCTGTGTTTCAAACACACCATGCCCTGCAGAGAGAGCTTTCGCGTAGGCACTCGCTGCAGATGTCGGAGAAAACGCTGAACTTTTAAGTGCTCACCAGTGTGTGTCTCATCCAGCCCAAGGGAAATAATTGGAAAGTGTTTATAAAATACAGCCTTGCCATCAGTGTTCAGGAGGGGATGGGAGAAAAATTGCATCCCGTGTCGTGGCAACTGTACTCGTTATTGTAATAAAACAACTGAAGAAAGAGGATTTCTCATAACTAGAGAGAAGATCAGGAGCTGCCATGTCTGCAGGCTTGTTGTGGAGTGAATGAGGAATAATTTTATTTCTTTTATTATCGTTATGCCAATCCTTTAAAAACATTCCTGAAGAAGAGTAGCTCACTGTTAGAAAGACTTACAACTATTCTGCAGTCAGTTTAGTATAAATGTAGGATGTTTATTTCCTGTTACTGAAATGTTTGTCCTTTTACCTTCAGACACAACATGTATACATCTGCCTATTAACACATGACTTACAAAATGGCATGCAAAAATGTGATGGTTATTTTTAATAGCGAGGGTGACAAACATCTGTCAGTACCTTGTGACCAGCATAAGATGTTTTTGCTTTAGGGCAGTTGTGTTGCATGGGGCTGATATAAATGTTATTTCTGATATAAATGTTATTTAACTGTTACTGCCAGGCACTGAATAAAGACGCAAGCTCTAACTTTCAGCCTGGAAAGCAGGAGCAGGTCGCTAGAGGGTGCAGGGTTTGACCTGTGCTGTTTTGCGGGGTGGGGTGTTAGTGCAGGGGTAGCGTGAATCTCGTATGTTCTTACACTTCAGATGTGAGAGCCAAGACAATTTCTACAGAGTGAATCCTGTTTCTTCCTTCCCCAGGTGTAAATTACGGGTAGCTCAAGGAAGCTGCAGGGTTTCGCTGATGCAAAACGAGTGCTTCTTTCCCTGAAATCTTCAGAGTTCACAACTTCAGTAGAATTTTTCATGTAGCAATATTCAGTCCTCTTCACATTCCCGAAATAGAAATGATCACAGTCTGGTGTCCTCAGACCAGCTCTGCTGACCATGCTCAGAGTAGTTATGCTGATCACCACTGGAAGGATGCATTTCATGAGAGAGCAGAAAACATTTTTTTTCTTACCATTTTTAGAAAGCCTTTCAAGAAATACTTCTTCATTTGAGGTGCCTGTACTCCGTAATCTTGGATGTTGTTCAATATCAGATGGATCCAAGAAGGGGTGCTGGGTGGTACCAAGACTAGCTGCACCCTCTGAACATCTGGGAGGCTTTTGTATCTGAAATGTTCAGATCCCCACCCTGCCAGCCAAAGTCTGCGCTGTACAAGCACAATTTCTAATGCAAAGTACAGCAAACTCAGGAAAAAAAAAAAGAGTTACACAGCTTTCTCCTTTTGTCCTTGCATCATGTTTCTAGCCTAAATAAGATAGCTATGATTAAGTCTATGCAGCTGGAATGGTGGGATTTTATTCTTTGGATGTTTGCTGCATCTATGGCCCATGCAAAAAATGCTTGACAATAAAAACATCCAAGTGTACTAGCGCTGCCTCCCACGTCTTGAGTTTAGAGGTCAGTTTGGTTAAACTCTATTACCAAAACAGCCGTGGCTTAAGGCAAAGCAAATTAGATGGGGAAAAAGCAATTTCTAAATAAATCTTTGTTACACCCCTCATGCATTTGAAGTTTGGTATACCAATCAAAATCATCTTTCCAAGGAAGCTGAACCTCCTCACCCTTGGGACAGTAGGCAAAGAAAGGGGTCATGGCTGGTTTGGATGACACGAAGCATCTCTGGATTCTCCAGGGCCACAGAAGCCTTCTTGCTTTTTCCTCAGTGTATTGGGTTTGCATGGCCAGGTTTTGGTAGTGGTGGGGCTACAGGGGTGGCTTCTGTGAGAAGCTGCTAGAAGCTTCCCCTGTGTCTGACAGAGCCAATTCCAGCCGGCTCCGAGACAGATCCGCTGCTGGCCAAGGCCAAGCCCATTAGTGACGGTGGTAGCGCCTCTGGGATAACATAGTTAAGAAGAGGGGGGAAAAAAAAGCCCTGTGCAACTGGAGCTGAAGAGAGGAGGGAGTGAGAATACATGAGCAGAACAACTCTGCAGACACCCAGGTCAGTGAAGGAGGAGGAGAGGAGGTGCTCCAGGTGCCAGAGCAGAGAATCCCCTGCAGCCCCGTGTGAAGACCATAGTGAGACAGGCTGTTCCCCTGCAGCCCGTGGGGGTCCATGGTGGAGCAGATGTCCACCTGCAGCCTGTGGAGTACCCCATGCCAGAGCAGGTGGAGGCCCAAAGGAGGCTGTGACCCCATGGGAAGCTGGAGCAGGCTCCTGGCAGGACCTGAGGAGCCCAAACTGGAGCAGGTTTGTTGGCAGGGGGAAATCAAGCTCTCTTTATTTCTTTTTTTATACCAGGTCTTTGCTGTTCGGAATGCCAAAATTAGTAATACTAGAGTGCATGTGGGAACTAAACAGGATGATTTTCTATGTTGTATTGAGCCAGCAAAACAATTTCAGTGTTCTGGAAGATCCGCAGTGAGACCCAGCGCTGAGTCTTCTCCTCTCCGGGCTGCACAGCGGCAGTTCCCTCAGCCTGCCCTTGTGCGCCGTGTGCCCCCGGCTTCTCACCATCTCGATGGCGTTGGGCTGGGCACAAACCGTGTATGTCAGTGTCTTGCTTGTCCTCGAGAGACCAGAACGGGACACAGGAGTCCACGTGCGGCATCAAAAGTGCCAAATAAGAGAGGAGAGCACCTTTTTTTAAATTCTTGTTTCTTGTTTTTTTTTTTTTTATTGGGTTTTATTGTTTTTTTTAATTGGGTTTTATTGTTTTTAATTGTTTATTGGCTAGTCTTGGCAAACCTTCTTCCTCTCAGAACTGAAGTCATCTCCTTCTCCAAAGGAGGAGCTGTCTCTCCATCTTGAATGGTTCCAGGGATGGGGCATCTACCTTCTTTAATGATCTGTTTCTACTCTCTGCACTGCCAGCACCACCCATTTGGTAGCTGAGAGGTAGCTGAGGACAGCCACCCACCACTGGCTGTCTCATCCTCAGAGCGAATGCCTGGAGAAAAGGAGGCTGAGACCTTACCGCTCTCTACAACTACCTGAAAGGAGATTGTAGCAAGGTGGGGGTTGGTCTGTTCTCCCAAGTAACAAGTGATAGGACGAGAGGAAACAGTCTCAAATTGTTCCAGGAGAGGTTTAAGTTGGATATAAGAAAAATAACTTCACCGAAAGGATTGCCAAGCATTGGAACAGGCTGCCCAGGGAAGTGGTTGAGTCACCATTCCTGGAGGTATTTAAAAGACAGGTAGATGTAGTGCTGAGGGACGCGGTTTAGTGGTGGACAAGGCAGTGCTAGGTTAATGGTTGGACTTGATGACCTTAAAGGTCTTTTCCAACCTAAATGATTCTACGACTTGTGACCCTGTGGGGACCCATGCTGGAGCAGTGTGTTCCTGAAGGACTGCACCCTGTGGAAAGGACTCACGCTGGAGCAGTTTGTGAAGAAGTGCAGCCTGTGGGAAGGACCCATGTTGCAGAAGTTAATGGAAGATTGTCTCCCATGGGAGGGACCCCATGCTGGAGCAGGGGAAGAGTGTGAGGAGTTCTCCCCGTGAGGAGAAAGGAGTGGCAGAGACAAGGTGTGATGGATTGACCACAACCCCCATTCCCTATCCCCCTTCGCTGCTGGAGGGGAGGAGGGAGAGAAATGGAGAGTGAAGCTGAGCAAGGGAAGAAGGGAGGGGTGGGGGGAAGGTGTTTTAAGATTTGGTTTTATTTCTTATTATCCTACCCTGATTTGATTAAGTCGAGTCTGTTTTGCCCATGATGGTAATTGCTGAGTGATCTCCATGTCCTTATCCCCATCCATGAGCCTTTTGTTCTATTTTCTCTCCCCTGTCCAGCTGAGTAGGGGAGTAATAGACTGGCTTTGGTGGACACCTGGCGTCCAGCCAGGGTCAACCCACCACACTCAGACCTGCGTTTGTCTGCTTCACTGTCGAGCTTTGTATGAATAATGTTTCTAAGTATTGACATCTAAAGAGGAAAGGTTGTGATGTATAAAAGGCAACGTTTTACAAACTCAGGAAGGTGTGTCTTACTATTTAATCATAGCCTCGAAATCACAGGTCCAAAAGTGTTTATATTTTGTTCCTCTTTGCATACAATTATGATAAAACAGAATTTCTTCACCAGTTATCGTATGAAATTCTGGAAAAGGAGGCAAAGGGGGTTGTTTTGTGGCTCCATCAAAGTGTTTAAATAACACATATCCTTTCAGGATATTATCAATCAAATACTCATTTTGGAGTTGTTGCTATCATCCAAGTGTAGGGTTGAAGATGAAATCAGAAGGTCAGGATTTCACAGACACTTCTCTCCGTGGACCTCTTCTGTGCATATGGGTTTTTTGATTCAACGATAGATGGCTGAACCTTGAAAACTCTTCAGTACATAGGAACTGCGAAGGATCTCAAAGGAAGATTTTTAAAGCCCCAAACAGGCACAGAGCAGCTATGCCCTCTAGCAACTTTAGGAAAGTTCATGAAGCGAATGGGAAGGACTCTACTCAGGTACCCTGCTACCCTGGGTAGGTGCCTGGCTCTCAGCTCATGTGTTTTTTAATGTCGTGGCCAGAATAATATTTTTGAAGTTAGTGAAACTCTGCTTTGAGCATATTTGGAATTACAGGCATATGATCATTGTAAACATTTACCCGTGTCATAGAAAGAAAAATCCACCTTATTCAAAGAGAGAGCAGGGCACAGGTTAAAAAAAACCCCTTCTTTTCTCTGACATGTCTTACAGGTGCATTGTCATGGTGCTATTCTTAATCCAACTCCACATCCAGTTAAAAGGAATCTGTTCTGAGTATTTCATTGTATTTTATTCGTAATTTTTTTAGAATGTTTTTTAGACCACTTCTACTTTTGGTACTTCTTCAATCTCTTAGTGAATGCAGTAGCAGTATTTTTTAACTTAATAGCGTAGCATTAGGTTGGCCTGGCATAAACCAGTGCCAAATTATTTACTGCCATCTTATGCAAAGTACTGCATGTTCCCAGAGGCATGCTTTGTACATGTCTAAAAAAAAAAAAGTGGATGTTATGCTACAGTATCAACTGATACTGGGCTTAAAAGTATGTTCGTTTTGTCTCAAGTGAAATACCTTTCCTTTTGCAGTACAAAAGGATGATGATCTTTTCCTGCAGTCCCTTCCCATAACACCGGAATGTAAAACTCGCTGCCAGCTAACGTACAAAGCAGCTGGCACCGAACAGAAAAGACACAAAAGATTGACCAGAATTCAAGTTACCACAAAATGAAATGAAAATAATCTCCTATCAGAAGTATCTCAGAAGTATAGTTTCCTTTGAACAGTGAAAACTAGCATTTAAATTACGTAACAGAACCACGGAGCGTAAGAGGGAAATACATAACACTTAGGTCAGCTGAGCTCCTCTGAGCTTTGCTGGCCTAAAAGGAAAGGCAATGGCAGATGAACGCACTCTAATACTGTAAAAAATAATAATGCTTTCTGGTATTTAATGCCTTTCACTGGAAGATCTCCAGGTGTTTTTCTTTAAATAATAATTACGCATTGGAACTCATTTTAATATCCCATTAAGGGAGGCTTGGTTATGTCCCTTTATAAGTGCTAGAAAGAGTTCTCTCCTCATCTATCCCAGGTTAGAAATATGGCGAATGGTAAATCTAGAAATAAAGTCAAGGTGTTGCAAGTAGAACAATTGAGTGTTTTCACTCTGGTATGTGAAAACAGGAGAAATTAATTTTCTTTCCCTTCAAGTTCAAACACTACAAATATCACTGGCTGGCTGATCTCAGATTTATCCTGTCATTTCCCACGAGGGCTGTTTCCTTCCCTGGTAGGTGAGTGCTTGCATTGGGCTGCTCTGCTGCCCTTTCCTGCCTGGGGGAGGTGTCTTCATTTTGTGGAAGCCTAAATCTCCCAAAGAAAAGTTGTACGTAAAGTCACTTGAATATATAAATCAATGAGTTTGAAAAATGGCCATAATCTGAGTACCTGGTACCTTTTTTAAATCATTAAACCATATAATAGACAAAAGGAAATAAGAGAAAAATGAAATAGAAGTAAGGAACTAGGTGTTTTTTCTGCTCTGATTTTTAGCAGCTGAATTTAATGGAAGATCAATAGTGCTGGCTAGGGTCAGCTTTACTTGAGGAAGGTAATAGGTGCAGTTCTCAACATGGCCTTCTACAGCATCTCAACCGTGACCATCAATACCCTTTGATTCCAGTAGTGCATCAGTTGGAAGCAAAAAATGTCAATCATGCTGACTTGTGCACCGATGTATGAGGAAATCAATAATAATGGAATTTAGTCATCAAAGCATGTTACAAGGTGGTGTTACAAACATTAATTAACCTTTAAAAATAAGTATGAAAAAAGTAATATTGTTCCCATTTCAGAGCTTGTGATAACTGGAATAGAGGAAGATAAGCATGGCTGGGTTTTTCAGAAATGGCAAGGGTCTTATTGGAAGATGAAGGGAGGCCAACTCCACCAGTCCTGGGGTGCAATTTTTTGTGTACGACATCACTAAAAAAATCTCAAATCATCTCGAAAGGTATCTAGCTTCCCCTTCCCTGCCTAACACAGCAGTTAGAGTGGAGTAGCACGCATTGTAGATGGATGCAGAACCAGCGCTTGGGCTTTCCCGTGTTTGATGCAAGACCAGATCGCAGCTAGCGGGCTGTACTTGAGGCAGTGCATTTTAAAGGGGGTTTTGCGGGTAACGAGAGGGGTGTTTAGGGTATTTTGTATACACGTTAACAGTGTGGATTTATGCTGGTGTCCAGTGTGAAAACACAGACACATAAATCCTGAAATAGAAGCTTTGCATGCTCTGTTACAATGTTGGTTTTTTTTTTTTTTTCAAATTGTGGGTGTGGGTGCAACTCCTTACGCCTGTGGCAGCGTCTCCACTGGAACTGTGTGAGCTCCTCGCTTTTTTCCTAGTATATAAAATAATTTGTCCTCGTGACATATTATAGGCTCTTTCATTAGATTTAATTTCTTCTCTTGTTTATTTTATTGCACTGACTTAAGAAAAATACGGTACCATGCTTGTCATTGCCTTAGGGTTTTTTCCCCTGTATAAATATTATCTTTTTGATGATTCCGAGAATTCTGAGGAAAAAAAATATTGATTTCTCTATGTCAAAAGGCTCTTCTGTATCTCATAAATATTCTTTTTGTCAAGATTTAATAATTCGTTGTCCAAGCCACTGCCTAAGTGGAATAGATTTATGTTAATACAAACTTTCTTTGGTATTAAGATGATCAATTTTTCAAGTGAGGAAAAAAGGGAAGGTGTCAGGAGCAACAAATGATCATATGTACTATGGTTTACTTGTAACCTCAGGTTCAAACCAGACTATTTTGAGGAAGAGTTCATTGGGTAGATGTTAAAATGCAAACAGGGAAAGAGGTACTTTTTGCATAGCTACCGGTAGGGAAAATACTAATACTCATCAAAGTCAACAGGTGTTGAATTAAAATGTTTGCAAGATGGTTTTCCACACTTGTCTTGGATAGCGTCCAGGAACATGAAAATTGGAGGCAATGTTCAGGTTTCAATTAAGGCTGAAAAACCTAATCCAGTCATCTTAAAAAGCAGTGGGACAGTTTTCCGTGTTGTTTCCTGGGCTTTTGGCCAGGCTGCAGCCACGCACCCACGAGGCAGGGAGAGGCTTTTCACGAACTTGAGTAGGAGTCCCCTTCACCAGGGAAAAATCTCCCTTCTCCTTACTAGAGGTAGGAGTAATTAGGTTTTAAAGTACTTCATGTATCAGTGAAACCACAGTGATTCCAGTCAGAGTAGATGAAAATGAGACAAGATACGCCATTTTACTAAGTATGATAAAAGCCAGTTTGGGACGGAGGAGATACAGATGACTGGTACAGTATTAATCTTTTTGGGCTATTTGTGTCTGTTGAAGAAAAGCCCTTGATAAATGATGACTACATGCATGTAGCTACTTGTATAGGCTCATCTCTGACTGAAAAAGTTAAAAAAGAAGAAGCTGGGTCTGTTGCCTGCCTTCCCTGACCTGCTTTATTAATGTATTTTTTCTTACAGGTGTTCCCTCTAAATGTAGGCTGAGTTTTGTTGCTGAATTTCCAACCATGAGGAATACAATTTAGAAATGAATCAGTTCCTAATTTAATTACCTGGGCTTTGTTTTTAATTATATGCCTCTACTAATCGAACAACAAATTATGTAAAATTGGTAATGGAAAAATAAATTTGCAGGATATTTTTCTTTGTGGTTCTGGTGAGTGTTTACCTTCCCAAGTCAGTGTTGTGTTATGCAGTCATACCTCATCCACAAACTGAACTGGGAAGGTAAACTGGAATGTAGATATTTTGTTACATGTGTATTGATGTTTTGTATTTTAATACGACTCAAAGTTTGACATGCTGCCTGACAAAAATAAGAGGGTTATATTTCTTTCTGCGGCAAAGTTTCAGACCAATGAGCTTTCTGGCAGGATGATCAAAGTTGAGTTTCAGCGTTGGCTGTACAGATTGCCAGATTATATTGTATATAATTAGCATATGTTGTTCAAAATTCTTCTTGGTTATACCAGTGAGAAGCCAGAAGTACTCTCCTGAGATCAATGCATTTTCTCTGCTATTTACACTGCTGAAATCACAGTTTAGCTCATTGTATGATTTTATAATATGTTGTACACAACTGTGAATACATATTTGATTGTAATAGAAATGTGATTAAATTTCAGCTTTGTTCACTTCACCTGCTTTTGCTCACTATCTCTCTACTGAGATTTATTCCGTGGTTCAAAACTCTTCAACTGCTTCAGATAGC
Source organism: Burhinus oedicnemus (assembly GCA_008921705.1). NCBI lineage: Eukaryota > Metazoa > Chordata > Aves > Charadriiformes > Burhinidae > Burhinus > Burhinus oedicnemus. The sequence goes on along the minus strand of VFFE01007179.1, from coordinate 1,422,674 downwards.
TGCCAGAAAAATGAAAACAGCAAACAACAAACAAACAAAATCCCTTCTGCCAAGACCTTGATTCCTTTTCCTCTTACAAACATGGGTTTCATCTCTGCCACTGTGGCAAATTTATACATTGGATATTTCCATTCGCTGTAACGACAGAAATAGAGGCTTGCGACCAAACTATAAGAAACAGATAGGTCTTCACATACTGATTTTTAAATGGCAGCCCTTTTATGAACAGGCTAAGTATAATTTCCTATATTTCACGCACAGTGGCTTGTTTTCCAAGAGGAAAATTTAAAATTATTCTATTAATTTTAACAACCCTGCAGTCTCTCAGAAGAGACTTTCTGTAGCGTACGTGGTGGTACTGGAGTCCCTTATCGACATGCACATGGGCTGCCCGGCGTGAATCTCAGCTTTGTCATTTATGAGGACTTCTGCAATCCCAAACATCAAGTAGCTCTACAATGATAAATAAAACTTTGCAGGCATTATTGTCCTGTCTTTATATGCGAGAGGCAAGCTCTTGGGGTAAACCAGCACTGTTGCTTTAATGCCTGGTGATATAAGCCAAAGTTCTCTTGCTACAGTTTTTCCTTTAGTATTACATCCAGTTTTATGAAGTAAGCCTGTGTTTATTATCATCTTCTCTCCCTGTTTGAAGCAGAAAAATACAAGATATCTTTTCTGAAAAAGAAGGGCGGATACGGTCATGGAACTCGCTTCTCTGTAGTGCCCTGAATTTGCATGACATAGTTTTCCTTTTTGTTGGAAACAATGTGCCAGCCACTGACTGGATCAATAAAAATTGATTTTTGAATAGTGAGTAGAAGCAAACAATTGCATAAAAGGGGAAATAATCTTATGCTGAAAGCAATTGGATAATACACATTTTACCAGGAACTGATGGGTGCATAGAGATAAAAAAAAAAAGCAGGGCATTCATGACCTGCGGGGGGAAAAAAAAGTTAAACGAGGTTTTAATTCTGATTTGTGATATTTTTATGACTGATATAGAGCGAAGTATCTAATTTTATTCTAAGCAGGGTGGTTTGGTTCTTTTTTTTCATCTTTACTGGCTTATTTCTGTTTAGTTGTGAGAGAAGTGTGCTAAGTAGCCCCAGAAGGGCTTTCAAAGGATAGATTGCTATTGCTTTCGGTTGTACAAAAAGGTTAATTATAGAGGTTGGGAAAATGTTGCTGCTTTAATGATAAGGGACTACTATACAGAAATGACTAACTGAGCTAGTTTTCATGGTCATCTTAATTTTAAAATAAATGACAAAACATCAGGCTCCTTGATCATTCTGAACATTAAAAATGAAAGGTCCGACACGCATGAGAAAGACCTAATGACCAGAAAATCTGGTATAGGTGACAGAGGAGGAGATCAACCAAAAAATAATTCATTAGAATTTCTATGTAACATGATCTTTCTAAAAACTAATTAAAAAAATCTAAGGAACCAAAGTTGTAGAATTTTTGCCAGAGTTTATAGATTGTTAAATAAAACAGAATTTGTAATAAGCTGTAATTTTAACCCCTATTTTTTACGTTTCTCTTTGTGGCTCTTATTCTGCCATTCAAGTCAATTAGGTGCTGCAGGATTTCAAAAGAGAAAAGAATTTGGATTTCATTGTTGACACACTAAACTTTACGTTTTACCACCATTTTTGCTTCCGTGCTGGTCCTGTAATACAAGTTTTCAAATAGAAAACATGTATTTCCCCCCATTTGCACAAAGTCACTGAGAAAGAAAAAGGTCTGTTCAAGGTTTGTGCAACATTCCTTTGCCAGGAATATAAAGACCTGTAAATTACAGCGTTTACTAGAAAATAGAAGAAAGACCGTACCTGTCAAATTAAAGAATGATTGCTTAAGAGCATCATCCTTGGAAAGTGTTGAGGCCAATGGTGGGTAAACCTCCACAGGTACCCAAAGTTCACATTCTGCTTAAATAAGTGTTCTTATATGAATTCATTGAGTCCAATGAAAATTGCTCCAGGCTAGCAAACCCCTAAGAAATCTCGCAATAACCAGCCGTCTTCTGAGATTGTCTCAGCCAGGTGCCCTTGAGGATCACCTCTGTGAGCAGCACTAACTACGGGCTGTTGGGCTCCGGGGCTCTTCTGCTTTGGGATTGGTGCTCTGCTGCCAGGCCAGTCCTGGCAGAATTTCACGGCAGAGGGAAATCCTCTAGGGCTTAGATGCAATTAATTTTTTAATACCTTCTGTATCTATGATAACCTTACGGCTTTTGACTACTGTCATTATTTTAAGTCATTTGTTAGACTCCTGAGTTATGTTTGAGGACCAAGATAATGCAGCCCAGACTACAAGGAGTTTGAGTTTTCGTGTTCCACTCTTTATTTGCATTGCATTTTGAAGACCAACATGTCTTAGTCCTACTCCACCCTACACTTTACTGACTTGAATGAATTGAAAAGCATCCTTCATCTGCCTACTATGCAAACAGAGTATCTGTAGGAAGTGACCAAGCAACGCTGTCATCAGTATTCCCAAGATACTTCATTTGGTTTTAATTCTTCAAAATCTAATACCCCAGTATTTAAAAAATTTATAATCCTAGTCTGTTGCTGTTGCAGTCAATGAAAAAAGTATATTGAAGTAATGCAGAACTGCTAATACAGTAGAAATTAGCAAAGGTAGATGTTTGGAAGTTATTGCATCAATTTATAATTCATAAAATTAATGAGTTTTGTATAAAAGTTAATATCTCAAGAATACTTTGAATGAAAACAGTTATTAGAAACATTATTAAACTGAAATGAAGAAACATTTTGCTTTTCATATTCATTTTTTATGCACGTCTTCTGCAGTTTTGAAATATGTTTGTTTTACAAATTATGATGATGCAGGAACAATATTCGTGGAATTTTAGTGGTACTGGGGTGGTGGTGAAATATGGGATGTCAACAAAGCATTACCTATGCAAATTATTAATATTTGCATATTTGTATTCTCTTTGTTCCTATATTGGTTCTTTAATATAAGTGAAAAAGGTAGTATTTTTCCAGTGTAGGTTTTAGTTCAGGTCAGCAGTGGCACTTGCCCCATGGCGTCACGCTGCTTCCCAGTGCAGATACAGGCTGAGCTTTAAACTATAGTAGATATCAGGAGATTGTAGCTATTCCTTAAAATTGCGTGTGTATTAAATAAATGGATATGGTTGTGAGCTTTTGCGCTTCTGTGGTTTCTTTTCCTGTCTTGTTGGTAAGAGTTCCAAGATTTACTCCCCAAGTTACGTAGAACATTGGCTACCATAATCTACAACTGTTGTGGTTTGGGCCAGATTGGCCTGATCAGGTGGAAGGACAGTAAAGAACAAAATTGGTCCTGTTTTACCTCAAACCAGGACAACAACTAAAGAGCAAAACTGTTGCTCGTTCCAAACAATTGTTACTGAGATCTTGGCAGAGACAAAATTTTGGGATGATGTGGAGTTAAAGAAAATGCTGCCAGTGAAATAACGGGGGAAAGCTGGTCACAGAAGCTGATGGGTCATAGTGATGAGAGCAGGTTGGTGGGTAGAAAGGACCATTGCAAACTAAAATAGGTGGCACTGCAAACTAAGATAGACAACTGAAAGCAAGCCAAAGACCTGGAGAAGGAAAGCATTTAGTAGAAAAACATTGTGCTGAGCAATGGTTTTGGTAGCTTTTGAGTTTGTAATGTTATCCAAGAGAATCTTGGATGCTGGGAGCAATAAAAATTATGAAGCATAGAAAATTAGAATTGTGGATATTGAGAGTCTAGAGGATGGTGGGGGTGAAAAAGACTGAAAGGAGGGATTGGGAGGAAAAGCAATTTGGTGTGACTGTGTGTGCAGTGAATGGATCCAGGCATTGGTGAAGACCCCCCAGTGCTTGAGGTTTGCTGGGGGGAGTAAATACGGAATACCTCTGCGCTCCAGAGATCTCTTGGGCATTAGAGACCCCTGGCTGGCACTTAGCTCCTTTTTCGTAGACTACATTTCACTTAGTTTGTAAGTTTTTGCACATGTGAAAGTGTAATGTATATATAAATGCAGTGTGTCTTTTATTGAAGTATCTTCCCCAATAAATCTAAAATATAAGCAGTTGGCTTTGTTTATTCAGAAACATGTAGTTTTGTTATGACAAATAGCTCCGTTTACTTTTGTTTCACATAAATATAGGAAATAAATATTTTAATTTACTGTAGTTATTCCTGACTAGCATAATTTAGTTTGCAGCACAAGCAGCATATATATAGATTGAAGAGTTAACCAGTACTTAAGTGTAATTCCTTTTGAGCATTTAGCTATTAACTTCATGCAAGTAAAACCATTGACTTGCTTATGTAATGACTTATTTGTTTATATGGAAAATCAATTAGCACGGCCCCTGTGGTTTCCTTACCTTTTCTCTTGGAGGATTCTCACCAGGAGAGGCACTGACACAGCGTGCTTTTGGCACCCACCAAGTCCCGCGGTTCTCAGAGGGCTCCCGTGGCGCAGGGACGTGCCAAGTCAGTGCACCAGAGCAGGGTAGGAGCTGGGAAGCGAGACTTCAGGGCCTTTAAACTTACTCTTAAAGGTTAACATTAATAAATACCAGCCTCAGGTATCCATGAAGAAAATAATGTTAACGGAAAGGGAAACATCATTGTTTTATTCAAATAATTGGTGGCTCAAGGAAGCTCGGTTTCAGCCTGTGCTGTATGAGCGCTTGCAACTGGTTTTTTTTTAATTTTTTTCCCCTTTTGTTAAGAGATCCTTTAGGATGCAAAGTCGTGTATGTGCCAGGGAGGAATGTGCTGGAATAGCACCGTATATGCGCGAGGGCGGAGGCGAGGGGCGCTGGGCACATCTCTCTCATTTGCTGCCAGTTCAGCTGGTTCTGGGCAGTGAGGGTTCCAGGTCTGGGTCTCCTCGGAGCAGGAGCAGCCAAGAGCCAGCGCTTCCAAGCTGTTTGCTGGGCCTTTCTGTCACTGCTTTGACGGAGGCATAGATCCTCTCGGGAGTCTCTCTTGAACTCTCCAGCATTTTTTGCGCTGGTGACTATGCCTAAATTGGCCCAGATTTACAAAGAGGTCCGTATATGCTTGCTACACTGAGATAAATCAGTCTTTTTTTCATGGAAAGTCAATTACATTCCCATTTATCTGCCTGCATATGGTTATTGATAGGAATCCTTCCAGTCCAGGAAAGCAGAAAGCAAAAAGCAGGCGATGGGCAGTGATCCCCACACCTTTCTTCTGGCGTTAACGTCCTGAATCGGCACCAGCGTGCACCAAGATAGCATCGGAGAGTGGGGCTGTTGACAGCAACACGTGCTTGTAGCTACCCAATCCCAAATTAAAAACAAATGGCAGCGACAGCACAAGCGAGATGTGCTATTAAGAATATTATTTTGATAGAGCATGCGAGGGAGTGGCGACGGGGTTGGGTGAATAAAAGACAGCCAAAGCACCCACAAGGGCAGCCTTCGTCTGGTGCAATGAGCTCTCCTGGCCGTGTCACTCGATTTTCAGTAGACATTCAAGAATACTTAATTTTTAATTCCAGATTTCCCTAAACCATCACGGCAAATAATAAAGGAAACTTAGGAAATAAAACAACGTCCTGGTTTGAGTGACACAGGTCTACTTTATCTTCTAACGCCTGGGAAAATTGCGCTTTTAGAAGACTCTGGTGTCTGAATTTTTGAAAATATTTACTTTATAGCCAGCTATGGTGTGTGGGTTTCAAGGTCTTGGTGTTTTCGAGCTCACTAGGTGCGGGGATGAGGAGGAGCGAGACCCGGGCACTTGACCCGAGCTGGCCAACAGGGTTATTTCATACCATGAATGGCACATTCCATAGAAATTAGAAAGTTTGCTGTGAAGTTCTCTCTCTCCCTTGATGGTTGCGATCCCGAGAACTTCTTGCCCTGGTACCAGAGCCCGGAGCCCTTCCCTTCCTCCCAAAGCCATGGCACTCGCAGTGTCTGACATTTGCTGTCCCTTGCTGGGAGTGCACAGCTTCCTACGGATAGAATGGGCTGAGTATAATCCTGGTGTATTTTATATTGGTATCGGGATCAATATTGGTTCTTTAGTGTTATTAATGTTATTTACTCTTATTCTATTAAATCTGTTTCTATTTCAACCCCTAGGTTTACTTGTTTTTTCCTGATTCCCTGTCCTGGATGGGGAGGGGTCATCGGGTGATAGAATAATTGTCTAAATGACAATAAATTGTGGGTTTCTCAAACCATAACAAACAGCAACACCTGATCTTCTAAATTATTTTTTATTTTTATCATTGGTATCATGGAGCTTCCTAGAGACCAGGAGATATTTTGTTGGTTCTATTTAGCTTATTTGGAGTCTAAATCTTTAATTTTTTTATTGTAGGAAAGGAGAGAGAACATCTATTTTTAAGAAGGCAGCTGTTGAAACAGTCTGCTTTAGATAGTTTCTAGTAAGTTTGGTGACTTAGAAGGAAACTAAAAAATAAGGAATATTTAAACCTGATTTGAAATACTATGATTCCAAGTGAATATTGATTTATTTAAATAATTGTGCTCAATTTTGAAACTAAAAATTTTAAAAGGCAAAGAGATTATTAGTCATAGAAAGGATGTCATGAGTCATTTCACAGTTTATTAACCCATGCTGCTCAGCAGAGGAAAGGCGGAGGAAATATCAGATCCCCGCTGAATAAAGTTTGATCATTGTGTTGGGTGTTGATGAACTGAAACAGTGACATTCAGCAAACAGGTTTTAAGGCTTTTGTGGCAGATATGAAATGGAGAGTAAATATTCCTAGTGGACTGTATAAGCTTATACCATCAGTGTCTCCGATTGCCTCAGTCAATCATAGCCCCCACGAGACAGCGCTGGAATTGGCCTTGTGTTACGCAGGCTCATTGACTTTTATTGTGTAATGTATTTTATCCTCTGCAGGCAGAAGACAGAGAGGCAAACAGTCTTTGCATTCAACTTGTTCTTAATTGCAAGGAAGGGAGTTTGTTGGAAAGGAAATGAGGACAACCACTTGCTCTTGGTAGACGAGGAGATGCACTGACTATTTTAGGAGACATCATCAGCCTGAAATCCAATTAATTAATGATATTTTTACGATACTCCACACATACTTTCAGGTGTTATATCTGTGCCCCGGGTGTCAACAACGTAATTTTTTCTGCTTCTCTCAATTTTCACCTCTACAGCTCCACGAGAGCCTGACACGTACAAAAGGCAGCCAGACTGAGACTTTATTCTGCAGTCTGCCCCTGATGGGAATATGTGCACAGTACCCATAAAAGTGAGAGGATTTCAGCACAGGAGCAGTGCTCTGCTTGGACACAGCTGGAAAAACTGGAGCTTAAAAATACTATTTCAGAACAACAACTGTGAAGCTGGTGACTCACTGCAAAAAGTGCTGACAGTATCTTACTATGCATGTATTTTTAACATACACAGTAGTACATGTATAGAATACAGTTAAAAATACAGAGTATGGAATTACCATTAAAAGAAAGTGCCATAATTACTGAGCTCAGAATTTCTCTAGGAAAAATTCAGGGTCTTGGAAGTCCCAGAAGACAAATTAAACAGGTTACATCACTAATTCTTTAAACTGTGCAGATCCTGGGGTTGGAAATGGCTGCAAAAAGGTAAAAAAATGAGAAATTTTGGATGTACTTGAAAGGGGAAGATTGGAGTAAGTGCTCGGAGTCAGAACGGATTGGTCATTTTGAGTACAAGACCGAGAAAGGCTGGTGGGCTGGGGTAGAGGAAAATCATTTTGGGGGAAGCTCTTTTTTAAGTTCTTTATAAGAAGATACTTTCTTTGGGGTGTTTATTACATACAAGAGAGGTTATGCTCATAAACGAGTATGTTTCACAATGAAAATAGCCAATTCTGTGTTACCAGCCTGTATGCCAAACGGGAGGCAGACCTGCGAGGGCTGCTGGCAAAAGGATAACACGTTTCCATTTAATGGAAATTAAATGATGTCACATGTAAGAACTTGGGTGCAGTTGGCCAAGAGAAGTAGAAGTAGTAAAGGATTATTTGTCATTAAAGGCCATAAATCACCACGGTCGGATCTCTTTAGAGGGGAATAGTGCCTCAGCTGGTTGGATGTCATCCCCGGTGAGCAATAACTGAGTAATGGCATTCCTGTTAGGGCAAATTGAACCCAAGGAGAGTTTTGTAAATGTTCCCAGTTAATTAAGATATTACCGATTCAGCAAAAATAATAAAAACATTAAAAAATGGAATGTATGTAGATACAATTAGGATGTTTTAATGGATTCGTTCTTTGATCATTTATCTCCTGGTCAGCATTGCTTTCAAATACAATAAAAATGGAAGAGATGTGGAGCGTAGGGGGAATAAGCGTGGTTGTGAACGTCTCTAGGAGTGGTGCAGGGCTAATGCTCTCCATCACCACTCACACCTACACACTGACACTTTAACTGAAAGCACTTGCAATTAAAAAATGAATCCAGGTGCCTGTTGGTGTTGAGGAAGAGAGCGAGAGATGTTATGTTTTTGAAATATCTGTAAACTTTAGTATGACACATGTGGCAGCAGGTGGAAAGAGTTGCTACTTGAATTGTAGGAAGAAAACCTTATTTGTATTAGCTCTCTTACCTTTCAGATGCTTTTAGAGAGGCTGGAATGTATAGCTCAAAGGAAAAATATTCTGCTTGAAGCTGGGGAAAAAAAAAAGTCAGGCCTCTTCCTCTTTCATCTTGCTACAATTAGACTACAACTGTAAACCATGTATTTAAGAAATTGTTTATGAACTCACAGGTCTGAACTGAATAACCATCTGTAAAATTTTAAAAATTAAAATCCCTTTAGGAAATAGTGACCTTGCAGAGCTTAAATTGCTTTAAAAATTCTGAAGGCTGAATTAGTTAGGAATAGCGATGAACTAGATAAAAACTAAGTAAAATAAAAAAGTACAAGCCGTTCCTCTCCGTCTGTCCAAAGGGCTTGAAGAAAAACCTGACTTCTCGCTGAACTCTCTCTGTATGCTGTTTCTTCCAGTTTGCTTCTTATCGTATTTATGGTCAGACCCCAACAGCTTTAGCAAACGACTCACACGGTAGCTCAGCTTGGAGTGATGAACTAAGTATCTCCTGCCACTGTGATCGATGGTGTCAGCGGGATGGACCAGCACATGCCGGTGGGGAAGGACGAGTGTAAAACGGCGCTCACGCAACAGCAGCATTTCTTGCAAACCGTAGGTCGAAGCCAAGTCTTGCAAACTCAGCTCTCTCAGTAGAGCTAAGGTAACGTTAAACCTACTCACCTGCGTGTTGCAGACCCTACACTGTTAGTAGTAATAGGGTTGTTGGCTTATCTCGGGTGGTGGTGGTCTCCTGCGATGAGAAAGGTCTTGCTTTACTCTTTCTTCTCTACCTTTGTGTCAAAGGTGAGGCTCCTGAGGAGATTTTTGGTGGCAGTAGAAAAGTTCCCAGTGGCCTCTGATTGTCAAACGTTATAGACGTTTTATTAAATGGTAAATAAAAGGTGTTATGGAAGGAAGGCCATAAAGAAAGAGATCTTGGCCAAAATACCATGCTGCAAAATGGTCTATAAATTAACATGCTAGTTAACTCAAACACCAGCAGAAGCAAAGAAGCTTATATTGGCCATTATGGGGCACTTAGGGGTTTTTACAGCAGGCTGAACTTTCTGCCAGTTAATTTTTATGTTGTTTTTAAACTTGATCATCTTCACTACTGTTGTCCAAATGCCATTAATTTAAAGAACTGTCAATCAAAGCTGATTATTCGTATGCAGGGATTGTGGTATGCTGCGTATATAGCAGAATTCTTTGAAGGCTGAAATGCTTTAGTCAATTTTGCTTGTATACAGGATGGAGATTAAATATGACAGTGGCTGTTAACAAAATGATGAAGAATCTCACAAAGTGCACAATGTATTTTAAATAGTATTTTGAAGTTGAATTTGGAGTTTTAAAATTCCATTATTTAATGCTTAACCATAAAAAAAGCTACTTTCTACAGACTAGGTAGCAGTGACATGATGTAGTCAGCTTTTAAAAGGTTTTCTTTGAGATACAAACCAGAAGTTGCCAAATTAAGAGTTTAAATCTGAAATGGACAGCATTGTTGTTCCAGTGGTGCAAAAATAACAAATAACTGTAAGAATGAGCATTACTGTAAATAGGGAATAAAATGCTCTGTAGAAAACCCCAAGTATAAGATTATTCTACTAGTTGAAAACTTCTACTTGCTTTATCAGAGATCTGATAAATGGCTGAGCCACGTTGGTTACAAGCTAGGTCTGTTGACTTTCTGCTCTTCAGTATAGGTAGTGTCAGATTTGTACCTAAAACACAGCAAGAAACAGTAATAAAACTCTGATATAACCAGCACGAAATCTCAATAGTGTACAAAATGTCACTTAGGAAACTCTTTGATGTTTGTGGAAACAGAGTATTAGCTTTATTTGTCAGTTCTTTCCATTTGCATTTCTGTGCTCTTTGCTTCCTGAGGAAATCTTTTTCCATTTAATTAGAAAGAAAACCTAAGATACATACTTGTTAACAGGCTTAATTTGCAGTGCTATGCCAAAGGTTCTTTGCAAGTCTTTGTAGGGAGTGCAGGAAGAGAAGAGAGTTTCATATTGTTCCTACTAAACCCGAACAATAATGGTTATGGCTGCTCTCCTACCACTGTCTCCATTATATCTGCTGTTGACTTCCATACTTTTTTCCTCTTAAGCACGTTTTAAAAAGACCGTCTCACCTGCCTTACCCGCCTCGTGCACCCACAGATGTGTATGTAACAACACCAATTCTAGGTGTTGTTAAACCTGTGACTTTCAAAATCTCATAACTTTAGTCAGGTACATATATTATTGAAATATGAGATATAATCTCATGAAAACAGAGTTTTTCAAAACTTTCTAAAATTTTAAGTTCATTTAGGATTATAGTCATTTCTTGCCTTTGTTGACTTTTAGAACCATGTAAAAAACAAGAAGGGTGAAATATTATGACATTAATATCTCTTGCACACATAAATACATAAAACATGAACGTCCTAATTTGCAGTTTTACAAACTTTCTTTTGTGTGTGGACTTTCTATACCAAATCATACCATGTTTGCAGCATAATTTTTCATGCAAAGTAACTTTTTTTTGACAGTTCATATGTCTTGTTAAAAGGTACTTTCTCTCTTTTTTTATGCAGATAGGTTGCTTACCAATATTTTGGAAATAGTGGTGGAAAAAATCATTCCATCCTTGAAGAAGGATTATGGAAGATAGAGATTAACAATGACAGAGACACAATTACGTTCTCCTTTAGAAAAGAATTTATGAACCAACTTGACTGCTGGACTTCAGTCAGCTTGTTGATTAGTCCTCCAAAAAATACCAGACCGTCGACTGATGCAGAACGTTAATACCTATGGAGAAATTGCCATATTGCATTATACGTGCAGAATGTCTCAGCCTGAAAAAGATGCCCCATGTAATTCACAGTATTCTACCTAAGGAAGGACTAACTCTCAAAAAACTCACAAATCTCCACTAACACGAGCCTGATGGCCAGCAGTGGTTACTCGTAATGCCAAACACTTGTTGCCGAGCTCATTCATTACTTTAAACTAGTCACCATAGTAAAACAACAGCAGTGTAATCCCAAAAGGTAACTTCCAAATCATACAGATTTCCAACTGCTGGTAAAATGCAGCTGGGAATTTACTCACTTTGAGTGTTTTGTAATAGCAGAAGATGACTGAATTGTCAGAATGGAAACATTTAACACCAATAATTTGATTTCAACAAAATGGTGATGGAATTGAGACAAAATTGATTGCTTTTTGCTGGTTTGCTCACAGATTTCCTTGCAGATCAGCGGAAGAGCTGCTGGCTACCGGGAGCCTGGGCAGTCCCCCAGCATCACCCTTTCTTTCTCTCGCTGCCGTTTCCTCCGCAGGGATGCTTAGGGGAGGGAATAATTAATGACTTGCCAACCTGTCTGTGAGTTTTCCTAAAACATGTTTGTAATTGCCACACTGAAGATTTGTGAAATAACCCTGTACAAGTTTAGGGACCGAGGCAGGCAGCCTGCATGTGGCTCGCTGTAGCAGCATCCAGCCTGGCGCCTCCGTACAGCGCTTCTAGGTAGAATTAGTGTGCACTTGTAAATCAAGATTAACACATTTCTCTTTTGTGTAATCCCTGTCTTTTTCAACACAGTGGATACGTGGGCTACTTAGACTACACGTACAAGCTTGGAAGCAGTTTAACTCTTTAATTACGCATTTTATGTAATAGCAAATTACTAAAGTATACATAGGTAATTTACACAAGGAGCAGTATATTGCCCTCATCCTCTCTTCTTTTTAATTCCCTTCTTAGAAACGACGTCTGCAAGTAACTTCTTTATAGGCAAAATCCTCTTGTTTTCCAGGATTTGTTGCAAAATAAAACGTGACTATTTTATTTCATGCCTTCAGTTGGTTAGCGCCTTTTCATACTCTTAAAGCAGTGATGTACACTGTAGTGCTTGGGACTTATTTCACAGTGGTCCACTGTACCCACATTCCCACTGAAATTCCTTGTGTTGGTGCAGATAAGAGGATCTCTGCCCCTGGAAACAGCTGCAAGACAGGGGAACTGTCTTTAAATCACCAGATAATGGTTTGTATTTTAAAGCACAGTGTACATTTATAGTACTGTTTACATGGTAACGAACTTAGAATCCGCACTGAATGTCCCGGAATGTGCTAAATCAAGAAAAACTACCGAGCGTAAGAACCATAAAAAAATTAAACTCATTGTATGCCAAATAAATGGTATAAATAATAATAATAAGTAGATTTTATAGATAGTAGGGGTGGAACAGTTGAATGTATTTGTGGAGTGGCCCTTGCACTGTGCTCTGAAGCAGCTCAGGCTCACGTTTTGGATATCTGCAATTCGGGCTCGATCCTTGGTCCTCCGCCTGCACAGCAGCTCAGGTTCAGTATCTCTCCTTCTAAACCCGAACACCTGCAGACTCCCACATTTTCACAAGCAAAGACTGGGAGTTTGGTTCCACAGTTGCATTTTTTTTTTTCCCTCGGTGGATTTTGAATAAAAACCTGTTACTCGTAGGCACGATTGGCAGACGGCCATGCGAGGTGTTATTAGATTTGTGGAGACTCGCAGTGCTCGATGCAGTCCTCTTGCGTTGCCTCAGCAAGACTTTAGGAAAAAAGCTTGCACATCGTTAACACGCTGGTAGCTACAGAGAGAGGTTTAGGAGGCTATTTCGCAGCCTGGAGGAGCTGTCATGTGTTCCACATGAAAAGCCAACGTAGCCTTCTTTTAGAAATAACAGCTGGAAATCACAGTGCAGCAGGTAGGACAAGCTATACTTGAACTGGTTTTGCAATGCCCAAGGAAAAATAAACAGACCATCTATGCTGAAACCTGGGGCTACGGCTCCAGGAAAGAGGATTACAGGGCTGGAGTTCACGGGATGTCAAACTGCATGGGGAGAAGCAGAAATGCCAAGGGGACACCTGTGTCCCAGTCTACTGGGGACTTTGCGGAGAAGCCACCAAATAACCGTCACTGTGTCCAGTCGGCACCATCTCTGGCTCAGTTAGGCTGTGTGAGGTTACTGCAGGTGGTGACACTGTTTCAGAGGGAAATCCTGGAAAGGTTTTCTATGAGGCAATGCTGAAACATCCCAATTGATAAAAACTCTTTCTGGATTTCAATTCGAAATTATTCTTGTTAAGTGGTTTATTTTGCATTTACAAGATGATATAGCACAACAAGGACAGGCCTGATTTAAAATAAATTATTTGGACCCACATACATTTTTTTTTCAAAAATCTTCATTTATGCACATTTTGAAAATTTAGGCCTTGGCCAGAATTGGAACAAAAATAAGACTTCAGGTATCTAGGTTATGTGTTTCATACCTGATTTGACTAAAATTATACTATGCTGAATCCAAATGATACCATGCCCACCCCCCCCCCCCCAAACCAAGCAAGTTAATAAGAAACTTTCATTATTATATATTTGTAACACTGTACTAAATACACCATGTAAATTGAGGTTTTTTGATCAAGAAGAAGAAAAATCCTTCGTCATGTCTGACTTGAGTCTACACTCACTGTAGCATTTAGAACTAGGACTGAATTACTACTTAATTGAAAACCCGAAAGTGTAAGAGATTGTACATCTGATGTTTCAGGACCTCCCTATATTTGAAGTAGGAGTCAATTATCTGCTTTATCAGGCAATATAGGGTTTTAATTTCTACTGTCCTTTCAACCTGTGCCATCACAAATTATTCATGATTTATATGTGAAGCTACACACGATGAGTCATTAACAGTGGCAATATGCCCTATTATGTATGATATGTATACACTATACATATAAAACACATAAACCAAAATGCATACGTATGTATACAAATGCACAGTTATAGTAATGTATACATAAGGATATACGGGATCCGCTCCATCTGGAAAAGGATGACCTTCTGCAGTACCAAATGAATTACAAAATCTTTTCTAGCTACTTACAAGTGTATAGATCATATTCTTCGAGCACCCATAAAAGTCAGAGTTACTGTCAATTTGAGAAATTTTAGCTCAGTGCTCCTGTTTCTCTTTTGCTGTCACGGGAGAAAAGAAATCCTTCTTATTAGAAGGACAAGATGTACTACTGGATCGTACCTTGACAAATGACCTTTTCCTGGCTTTAATAGCTCCAGGACGGGTATCCTTGAAAACAAGCGGGTGTTTACATTTGCCATTTGAATGGGGGAGCATTGCATGTTTTGCTTGGCCTCTTTGGGTAACGTGGGTGAAAATTGCCTTTTGACATATTTATCGTATACGTTTCTCTTGTGCTAAGGAGCAGCCTGAAATTTGCTGCTTTTGTTTTACAAAACTCTTTGGTTTCATAAAAATAGATAGGGGATATCTTGAGGAAACAGATTCACGCAGTATTGCTTGTTGTAATATTGCATTGCTGCATTCAGTGGCAAAAAGGCATTATTGCAGCCTTTCACTAAGGAAGGACAAAATACATCCTTCCTTAGTCATTAGACCCTTTCGGGCTGTGACCGTCCTGTCACAGCTGAGATGACAGGAGGCCATCCTTCACAGCGATGAACATGTCAGCCCGGCCTCTTCTCAGCTGTCACCGTAGCATTATGCATATGGCAGAGGGAAAAAAAAAAAAAAAAAAAAAAAAAAAAAGGTGCAATTTGATTGAAACATGGATTTGTGCAGACATAAGGATCGTGGCTCAACAGATGTGATCCTTACGTTTGAAATAGGAATGAAAATACGAATCAGCCTTTATTAAAGTTTGCACAGCTGCCTCTTATTGCTGACGTGTTGGGTGAGAGGGCTTCTCTTTCTTCACCTTTCCTGCACAAAACACTTGCTTTTTGATGCCGTTCGCTATTTGGTCACCCACAAAACAAGCTCCTTTATTTTTAATAAGACTACAGCTGTGTCTTACAGTGTTTGTAATAACAGATACAGCTCCTTGACCTAACCTTCACAATTTAAAGTAGGAAAACCTAGTAAAGACTTTACTGAGTAGCTTGTTGCCTGTCTGAACCTTTAGAAAGCAAAGCTTTAAGCCATTCGTGGTTGGAGGAATTGTGGTCTCCGAGGGGAAGGCTGCTGTACATCGCTATGCTGGAGCTGGATGTATAGCTTCCAGCAGGACCTTGAGTAAACGGCTAAATCTTAAGAGTCTGCTAATAAGCACAGCTGAGAAAATGCAAATTTCATTTTCTGTGTAAATAATACAAAGCAGCTCTACAAATACCTTAAATTAAAATCACTATTGCAGTTAGAAATTTGTGTTATTCTTACAGTTCACTGCCTACTGCTTTGGCCCAGACTATTTATGTAGCTTCTTAACTATACAGCTGGCTGGAGAGAATAAAAACGTCCCATGCAGATTTCACAACCGCCTGGTGTCAGAAGAAGTGACGTTGAAAGCCATTCTATTTGAAGTCTGTTTTAGGATGGCTTTTTGATGCAGCAAAATCGTACATTGAATATACTGTCAATAAGTTATTTGAAAACATGATGATAATGTGACAGAAAAAATAAATGTGAAGACGTTGACCTGTGTAGAAAATAAATTGTTGAAGGGAAGTAAATCAGATGTAATGCCTGTGATGACCACGTCAAAGCATTTGACAATGTGATATATGAAGAGGAGACAATATCTAGAGGAAAGGCAGAGGAAAAGAACTGGAAGGATTTTGGAAAATACTTGTAATTATGACTTTATGCCTTTAGGTTAGACTGATTAAGGAAAACCAAAACCAAATCCAAACTCGTCACTCCTGAAATTCACATAATGCCTTTAGTCTGTTTTGAGATTCACTAGTGATAAAAAAAGCCTGCTAGAGGATCCAAGGGCTACCTGAGAAGAAGAAGAAAAATAAGTGATTCAGTGTCCTGGCATAAACTTGATCTCATTTACTCTAGTTATTGCAAATTAGTGGAAATTAATTTAAGCCTTACTTACTGCAGAGGCGCTACGCTGATCTACAGAGTCAGGAGGGAAACGTGAACTCCAGCATCAGCCATCTGTACAGTGCTTTTTGTTGAGGCCCTGAAAAAACCCCGTGCTCAGTACTTTTTTAACTTACATAATGTGTTCCAGTCCCAATTGCTCTATCTATCTATTAACCTATATATGTCTATACTGGGAAAAAGAGTGCAAATCTAAGATGCCATTTGCTATTTCAGTCTGTCCTTGAAACTTCAAATAAATCAGACAGAATAAGACCACTCTGATTTCCACCAGCACCACTCGTAGCAGGGTTTCACAGGGAGTAAGTAGCAGGGCTCTCACTGCAGTAACTCAGCGTAGCTGCAACGTATTTACAGGGGTTTTTTTTAATTATTTTCAGATTAAAATGTAGCATCAGTGATAATGCACTTCCTTGTAACCACACTCTAGGCAATAACACGTCTTTTGAAGTATGATCAGTGCTGTATGCAAAGCTCCTTTTTTTAAAGAAATAGAAATGCTGAGTATTTTTAACTGTGACGTGCTTTTAAAATACTACCCTCCACTGTCGCTAGACTTTAATAAGAGCAAACATCACACGATAAAATAAAAGGTCATTTATGACAAGACTGTAAATATATGACAAATCCTTAGCAAAGATACGCCTTGAAGTTTGTTGGGGGAGTTCATTCCAGTCTAGCTTTTCCTAAGGGTAGAGTATCTTAAGCTACTTGTTTATCAACAAATATTATTCTTCATGAATTTTGTACTATGCTTAAGTCTTTCTTCCCCCTTTGCTTTGTCTGCAGAAACACACACTGTCTGTGGCTTCTTTAAGCTGATCCTATGCAATCCCTAGCGTAAGGGCAGCTGGTCCAGCTGGGTGGTGGTCTTTGGGGGGGGGAGGTTGGGGTTTTTTCATTTTTTAATTTATTTTTTTTTCAAGGCCACTTATTTCACGCAGTGAGCCAATACGAGCCATATTTGGAAAAAAAAGAAAAAAAAATGGTCGGCAAATCTAGGAGAACTTAAACTGCTGTTTAGAGGCTTTACTAGCAGAGCTGCACCTCTGTAATTGCTGCCGACAAGGCTGCGGGGTGTAAGGCTGGCCCAGCACCGGAGCAAGGACACGGGAGGTGCACAGCTTCATTGGAACGCCCTGAAAACTTGCCTGCAGATCCCTCCCACCCGCTGGTCTCAGGTACTCCGTCCTACCCCAGGGATTAATTACAGGGATTGACAATTAATAGGAGAAACCCAGGTTCAGCAGCGCTATTCCAGATTTAAGAATTCCTGCCGTTACCTTAAAAAGATGGATTTCCTCAAAGGCTTGGAAATCCCGAGTCTGAGTTAAACAAGAGATGGGACTAAGAAAAACATCAATCAAAACTTAAAATCATTGGGGTAAATCTGACCATTCAAAGATTTACTTTGTGCGTGATTTCGGTCACTTCCTGCGTGCCCCAACAGAGGACTTTGCTCTGTGCATATTAATAACAGCACGCAGGGAGGCTGATAGCATGAAGTGAAAAGTTTGGGGGAGCAAGTAGTCGTAGTCTTTTAATTCATTTCTGCAGCAATTACTGTTTTTCTGCATTTTTGGTTCTATTCTAAGATTTTTTTTTTTTTAGAAGCACTTACATCCAGGCCTCATTTTTTACTTTTCTGCCATTCTCTTTAAATAATAGAGGTGTTTATTTAAGGACAAGTAAGGGGTGCTGGGAGGGGCAGGCATCATGATTGAACTGTAGGCTCCAAATTGAAAAGACTTTTAAAGTTGGGTGTTATTAAGAGCGCATTTAATCAGGGAAAGTGACAAACAATTTGTTGCAAGACACATAAATACTAGTGGGGAAACTAATTTCAGTGGCATAAAAAACAATCAACTCTTGCATATAAAGTAAATGGAAAAAGGGTACCCCTGCACGTTACTGCTCCTGCTGTGTACCGCATTCAGTTACAGCAATTACTTTCTTCTCTTGACCAAAACAGCCTTTTTTTATCCACAGAGTAAAGCAGTGGCAGAAGAATATTCAGAAAGCACAGTAATATGCAAAACCAGCCACAGGATGTTCCTTTTTTTCCTTCTTAGTTGGTCATATTTAATAGTCATAAACTGCCTTGTTGCTTAAGAGCCTGACCTTCTCTGTTAGCAAAGCTCGCACCTAAAAATCCTGCAAAGTTTCAATTTCTAAATGTCACAAAATATCAAATGGGTGCAGAAGACAGGAAGCAAGTCAATAAATGTTTGTATTCTTCTCTTGATGCTCTTTTGTGTTTCATTTTATATGGAAAAAAAAAATTAACCCAAAGTTTAATCTCTCCTCCAAATAAAAGAAAGAAAGAGAGCAGAGCCTGGGGTAACAGTCAGTTAAAGTATTGATTACAGTGCATAGCAATTTACTGAAAAATAAATAAATAAACCCAGAAATGCCTTCAAACTATTTAGGAGAAAGCATACTGTTTCCTATGGTGGGAAGAAGTATAATTAAAAAGCTATCAACAGTCTGGGATTGTCAAAAGTACTTTGTCACCTGAAGCACATTCCTTGTAATTATCTTTTGGGCTTTAAGCTAGATCACCATTAACCTCCAAAGAAGAAGGGTTACTATGCTTTCTGGTGTGAGAAATTGTATCATCATGTAAATTAAACCCTGTTAGGTAGTCAAATTGGATTTGGGAAACGATTGAGTATTAAACCTAGTCATGTATATTATCAAGTGACACAAAGCATGAAATGCTAAGAGGGAAAGAAACACAAAAATATTTTTTTCCTTCCTGAAAAATGTCAGTGTTGTGGTCCAAAAAATATTTTTGTGGTGAAGGTAGAAACAAGAAAATGAAGTAATATGTGTGTGTGTATATATATACATATATACATTTTGATTACATAATTTTTTTTTTTTTTAAATTTCCGGAGAACAGAAAATGAGACAACCCAGCCCTAGCTGATAATAATATACCAGTACTTGAAATCACACGGATCTGTTACTCAGGATCTCGTACCCTGACACGTAATTACCAGGGTTGGTAGGCAACGGCTCCGTCTACCTGTATGACCCCAGTTACCCAAATTTCCTGCTGCTGCTGCATCTGCAGCAATAGTGGCTGGATGGAAGGCAACTTTCTTCATCTCTGCAACTTAATCTACCTGGTATTATGGAATACATGAAAAAGTTTTAACCAAATGCTGAAAATTTAAGAGAACGTAGAATGTATTATTTAGGAAAAAAAGAAAGGAAAAAAAAAGACTGAGTTTTCTTTTTACTGTAGTCAGTATATGCCTGAAGGATTTGTGTCTTGAATCCAAGGAGAATAAATGCCTTTTAAGTGTAGATTTTTTTTCTTGCTAGCTTTTCTAGCTGTGTTTATGAAGGTGCAGTACTTCAATGACCAGCATAAATTAAAGGGTGGGTTCACTCCGCTTGATAACGAGTTGGTACTTGGCAGTGCTAGAGGTGAGCCTGCAAAGACGCCAAGTTTGCAGATGCGTTTAATGATTGCGTGTTCCTGCAGGTGTTTTAGATGGGCTGAGTTGAGGTCTAGTATCAAAATTTCAAGATTTCAAAATTGCTTGCGGTGGCAGACTTGTTCATTGCCCTGTTTCATGCCAGCCCTCGTGTCTGCTGCCTGCTGGCTGAAATACCGTATGTTCTTCCAGAAATCCCAAGCTCATAATAACAGTGTCTCCGTATACCAAGCCCCAGTGGGACGATATGAGCTCAACGTGTCCATGGGATCTCCCGGCTCAGCACCGTGAGCGGCCGCGCTCGGCTCTGCCGCCAACCTGGCGTTTGCGGCCAACACGGTGTGTTCAACGAGCGCCCTTCAGCCGTGCTCCGGCTTGACATGGGCTTTTTCACGTGTAAAAACCTTTTCCCTTTTGCAAAAAAATGGGGCGCGGAAAGGAGAATACTTCAGTTAATGGCAAGGAAAGAGCGGATAATGTATTTTTCTCAGGAACAGGAGTGAAACACTGAGTTTTGCAAATCGCTAACACGCAGTTCTGTCATTAAGGAGCACACACTTCTTTGTAGTTGCTAAATCTACAAATAATTTGCCAACAATCTCCAAAGCTTTCCGACAGTTTAGGGTTTGGTTTTTTTTTTTTTTCATTTTGAAGAGAACTTTTTAAAAAATCTTTTCTGCCAAATTACCGCATGTTGACAATGGGCTGCATCCAGCATTTATAGTCTTTCTGCTTTCAACTTGTGGAAAGTGGGTAATTGAAGTGGTGTGCACAATAAATGAGAACATCCATTGGTTCCGTATAAACCTTTTAAAAGCCTCGGAACGGAAAGTAAGGCAGGCTAATATGAATTGCAAAAGGACACAATTAATTTGTACATGAAAGAAGAATTTTAGTATGCCATTAGCCTCTGTAACAGCCAAAAATAAAAAGGCAATCACGTATAACCTTGCCAAAAGTATGACAAACTGCTTGTCATGAAAAAGTTTTGTATTTTAAGCAAATGCATAATGTTTTTATAAAAATTATGCTGTTAACTCTTACTTGCTGCCAATGAAATTAGGTTTAAAAAATGACATTAAAAGGCAGTATCATTTCAGAGTAGTCAAAAAAAATCAAGAGCATCTGCTAAAGCAAGTGGAAGTGCTGTTGCTGTTTGGAAGACTTTTGAATTTTCAGGAACCCAATTGTTTCTCATTTCCTCTGTGTCCCTGCTGCTTTTCACATGCCTTATTAATGGAAGCATCAGTTAAAAAAAGTCATGAGGAAGTTGTGAATATCTGTCCTACGTCCCGTATCTTTAAGAAGCTAATTTTTCCCATCTTTTTTTTAAAATGAAAGTCTCTTCTATTTTATTCCCCTTTCTTCTCCCTAAGTTACTTAATCTTTTTCAGCATATATTATCTACATATTATATAGCATATATTCTATTTTTAGAAAAAGTATGTAAATTCTAACAAATTATTAAGCAGTTTTATTTCTAGATATAGCTAGCCAAGGTCATAAACTGCTCTTGAAGATTCCTGCTAACGATGAAAGTTAAATTATGCTACAGATATTAAAAAGACAAGGTTGTATGACTGATAAATTATTTTATGCATACCATGAAAAAAATGCATCATGGGATTTCAGTAGCCTGATTTAATCAATAACTCCGTAATTCCTAGTCAATCATAGGTTACTTTTATCCATCATTACAAGAGTGCCATAATTATTAGTTCTCTATGAAAGTATCTGACAGCATTAAATAATAGAGGTAGAATAGGAGCACTTCTATGAAACAACAGGGAGCTGGTGTCTTGTCATTGATTGTGAGCAACCATCATTTATGTTAGTAAGACTTAAAATATCACAGTAGCTGGAAGAGAGACCCCTGAATCTTACAGCAATAATAGGGATTACAACTTGTATCTACTGGAAATCAGGTGGGCGATACTTGCTGGAAAAATGTGTTTCGCAAATACTGCATGGTTTGCAATGTTTAGTATGTGTTTATTTGAAAAAAAAAATCATTATGATAATTTATGGTACAATAAACTGCGGTATGAGTGAATTTTATAAACCTTTCTCATGTGCCCACTAAGGAAGAGCCTTATCGATTATCAGTCTGATTTTTTCATCAGTGCAACTCATCTGTAACTCCATTCAAAATCATTTGGTAGCAGGAGAAGGGACAGTTTCTCAATGCCTATGGCAATCGAGACAATTTATCTCCAGACAGAAATGTCCGGGCCACGTGAGTCGCAGTGCTCCGCTGGCAGCTCGGTAGCGTCTGTGCAGAGCCCTGGCTGGTCTGACTCCGGTTCCCTCCTTGCTGTTTACTCGCCTTCATACTCTTCCTATGCAAAGGTTTTTATATTTATTTTGATATCTGTTTGGTTGTACATGTCTGACTTCTTAAAAAAATCCAGTTGGGTCTCTGTGTTGAGTAGATTTGTGATTGCCTGTGATACCACTTTAGTCTGGCATATTTTGCCGTATATGTATATATATATTTGGATTAATCATATTAATTATGTCCTGGGTTTCCTTCTTTCTCTTTTCTTCTTTGATGCTGTAAATCTGTAGAAAACGGGACTGATGAGAAACTTGCAGTCAGTGCATGTTGTGTAGCAGAGAATCTGTTTCTCACCGTTACACCCAGGTTTTTCTTCTTCCTCTGTGATCCTTCTTTGCCATTTCTGACAAATTTCTCCACTCCGCCGTGTTTTATTTCTCTCATTTTTCCTTCCTCCTCTGGATAAATGCTGCCTTCTTCAGCCTCTCATATTTTCTCCGGCTGTGTACCACTCAAGGCTGTGCTCGGCCCCGGGCAGTATTTCTTTTATCCCGCTCTCCACTACGGTCCGTTCTCATTGCAGCCGTGGCACAGATTTTGCGTTTCAGCTTTGCGATAACTCACATTTTCTGCTGCTTTTCCAGCTGTGGAAAATACCCCTTTTGATAAGCCAGACGTTGCAATTAATGACAAGTACAACCCCATTAAGGATTCCTCCTATACGTTGGCTATCTATAGTGCTAACCCCAGGGTGGGATTGAATGGCGGGGACAAAGATCTACAACCCGATCTAACGTTGAAGTCAGCCCTTGTATGGGCAGGGGGTTGGACCTCCTGAGGTCCTTACAACCTAAATTATTGTATGGTTCCAAATATAACCTTTTTTCCAAAGAATTCTTTAAAGAGACGTGTGAGACTCCCTAAGGATGCATGCAGCATCTCCTCGTCTTCCCCATCTGGATTTGTGAGTTTCATTTTGTCTCCCAAAGAATACTCACTTGAAAGCACAGCTGGGGTATTAGGCTTCTTTCCAAAAGAGGTAAAGAAATATCAAGTTCCAATTAGTCTTAAACTTGATTTTTTTCTGCTTTCTGTTCTGAGATAGGGAAAATTAATAATCACTGCTCCCGTATAGAAAACCGGGAATTACATACAAAAGGATAATGAGAATAATTCTGGATTTTTCTTGAACGGTTCTTTCTAGGCCACTTAAATTTTCTTGGCTTGTTTATATAGAAAAAAAATATTAGGTGAAGGATTGCACCATTTGCACCATTGCTTTTGAGAAGAAATGTGGAAAGGCAAAGAGTCAGGCTCACCCTGGCATAATTTGATCAGTTTTGGTGAAGTTACACCAGGGACTAATTTGGCCCGAGAAGTTGGTAATCATGAACCACAGATGTTAGTGTTTGAAGGCAATGGTCCATAATAGCAGAAGGAACAATATTATGCCCCAAAGGACCTATCAAGTGAATGAGATGTTAGAGAGGTTTTTTACACAAGGACTGAGTCAATACTGGTTGCAAGATCCAAGCGTGCCTAAGAAAGTGAAAGACTTTACTGGATCTTAACATTTTAGATTAAACCTACCGATGTCCGTTTTCGAGCAACCAGAGGGCATTTTAGTATCATCCCCTAAGTGCCCTGAATGGACAGTTTGGTATGCAAATGGCATTTTTATTTCTTTACCAATAGTCTTAAAAATTTTGAAGTAATGTCTTCATGTGTAGCTCGAAATCTCGCAAAATTTTTGTCTTAGAAGAAATGCTTAATGTAAGTTCTTAAAATACTTTCAAAAATTTATTGCAAGTAAATGTACGTGAAAATCTACAGACATTTATGTATTTTGAAAACCAGTTACATAGTTTATCATCTGGAGGATAGAGGTCAGAGACGTATTAGAAATAGAACAATTATGGTTTGTACTCTGTGATTAAATATCAGAAGCATTAACCAGCCACAGCATTACAGTCATAATATTAGAATAAAAATGACAGTTACTCTTGTAAAAGGCTAATGAGGTTGTATGTGTATATAGCTCTTCTGTAATTTAAAGTGGGATACAGACCTGCACATATTGATTCATTCCTCCCACTCAAAAAAAGAGGAGACTTCCCAAATCTTTCGTATGCCCCAAGGTAAACATTGAGTCCTTTGTTATAATCCAGCCAAACTCTGAATCACTGATGGCTCATTCCCAGCAAACCAGCTAGTTAAAACCGACAGCTCAATAGCTCTGTCCTTTTGGGTTTCCTTCACCAGGCAAGTCATAAGGAACAAAAATGATGAACCTCAAAAGAAGCTTTAGGTTTCCTTACTAATTCTTTAACTGACAGGGGAAAGTACTTCTTGGGCAGCTCCAAGTATCCAGTACAGTCCATTTACTTCTCCTGGTGACTGAATAACAAGATGCTCTATATTCTCAGAAAATGTCTTATGCGCTTTCTCGTTTCTTAGCAGTTTGGGTTTTTTTTCTGGTTTATTTGTTTTTTTCAGCATTGCTCCTGAAAGGTCATATGAGTCTCAAATTCTGCTCGTCTTGGCATCAGCTGCAGACTTCTCTGTTGTTGCTGGTTTGCTATGCGTGTGTTTTATTTAGATTAAAAGGCAAAGTACATTCATTCAAGGCTTAGGCAGTTTAGCATAATTAATTGTACAATACAAATAATTTAATTAAGTTTAAACATTGCTAAATTAAAGTCCTCAGAAACCACATTTACTGTTTTTATACTGCCAGACGTACAGTCTCTGTCTTCACTGGAGATGTTTCTTTTCAGCGTACTCAGCGCAAGGAAGTGCCAGGGAAAAGGAGCAGTCCAAAAAAAACCCCAAAGCCCAGTGAGGGCCCCTTGCACTTATAAGAAGGGTGTCGAGTGCTCTTACTGTAAGACAAGTGGTTCCCCATAGCTGTTGGATGGCCATCGCATTGCAAAGGCTGAAATGATCATAGAATCGTGGAATCACCTAGGTTGGAAGGGTCCTTTAAGATCATCAAGTCCAACCGTTAACCTAACACTGCCAAAACCACCACTAACCATGTCCCTCAGCACCACGTCTACCTGTCTTTTAAATACCTCCAGGGATGGTGACTCCACCACTTCCCTGGGCAGCCTGTTCCAATGCTTGATAACCCTTTTGGTGAAGAAATTTTTCCTAATATCCAATCTAAACCTCCCCTGGTGCAACTTGAGGCCATTTCCTCTTGTCCTATCACTTGTTACTTGGGAGAAGAGACCGACCCCCCCCTTGCTACAACCTCCTTTCAGGTAGTTGTAGAGAGCGATAAGGTCTCCCCTCAGCCTCCCTTTTTCCAGGCATGTCTCTCTCTGCCCCTTCAATCCCTCTCCTGGAACAGTTGCCCTTGCCCCATATAACAATGTATATTGTAATACTGTGTTGCGTTTCGCACGTCTGTCCTACAGAAAATGGATTGAATGTGTCTGTCAGCCCCATGAGGTCTCCAGACAACTATGATTTCTTCATTACTCTTCCCATGATTGGATGTCAATTAGTGACTTAAAAATAAAGTCTTCATCAAGTTAGCAATCCCTTGGGCTCATGAGTCTCCCAACACCTCAACCATTTTATCTAATTTATTATGGAAACAGAAATGAAGTGCTGCTGTCAGGTTGTGCTGGGAGAGGGAGCAAATGAGCTCCTGTGTGCTGTGAGGTCTCCGAGACCCAACCTCCGTCCAGAGGGACCATGGTGCGTCCTCTGAGAGGCTCGTCCTTAAACCAGCACACTCCTTTTGCCTCGGTGACTGTTTTCACCTACATAATACGAACGCTTCTAGATATGCCTAGCACTGCATATTTCTGCCTTTTTGCTACTCAAGAAAAAGGTTAAGAATGGAAATATCTGCCAACTAAGGTCTTTTCAACTGATGTTTCAAGATAGAGTCCAGCCGAAAGATTTTGTATTGACAGCTGGTGAAATGTTCATAGGAATGACATCTGCCCATTAAAAATATCCCTCTTACTTTTTCTTGTCCTCAGGGATTTCAAGACTGCACATCATTTTCATGAGAGATGTAACCTTAGATCGAGTTATGTAAAAATATATCACTTCCATCAAGTCAAATAATCATAGTATGATACAGGAATATTAAACAACTGCCTGCCTGCATGGTATGCACAGGAATTTTCGGAGTTTTCCTCTAAGTGTCTTCGATTGTTATTTCATATTGTGACACCTGTAATTGTATATAGCAATCTAGATTTTAAAATCCTGACAAGGCTGCTATGGGTTCCACAGCACACATAAATCCATCACAGCGTACGAGATAGATTTTAAATTGATGGTACCACACCAAGCACTGAAATAAAAGCACTAGCAGCACTTATCCTTGTAGACTAATAGCTGCAAATGATTTTATGAATCATTAGTTCAGATCCTATAGTCCTACCCATTTTAAACCATTTCTAGATTAATGCTTTTTTGTCTGTGATACGATATTAATAGTCTACTGAAAAGCATGTATTTTCTAGCAGCGTGTCATAGCAACATTTTAGTGATGGAAGGGAGTTTGTAGTATTGCAATAACTGATTAATTGCTCTGCTTCAGGTAGCCGGAGCTTTTTCAAGAGAGCATCTCCCAAGAGCTAGTATCCTGTGAACAGATCCGGCTTCCGAGCACCGATTACCTGCTGCTGAATAGTTACTCTTGGATGATAACATGGGACAAAAGCCCCCTCAGATCTGATCTCCCAAAAGCAATCCAGCAGAAACCAGTAAACCGTGTTTCGGCGTTCCCCCGGTTTTGCTCTGGGTTATGTTGGTAGAGCAAACTCGAGCATCAGTTATTGCGTAGTCTGTTGTTGCTCCTCTCCCTGCCTAACTTCAAGGCAGCAGGGCCAGCTCATGGCAAACACAGCGCCAGCGGAACTGGATTTTGCCTGGAGCTGATGGGTGGGAGCTGGGGAGGGATGGGACACAGGGAGGGGTGTCGCTGCAGCAGGTCCCTGCGTTTTGCTCCTGTGCCCTCTCCAAAATGGTGTCATTCCCTTCCGACCACACTCACGGCTCTCTGTACGTGCCACAACAAGGGAGTGCTGAGAGGTGTTTTCTTTTTCAGCGAGTAAGACAGACCATGAAATCTCAGTTTTGTGGAGGAAGCGTCATCTCAGACCTCTGCTCTTAGGTCTGCAAAAAAGATCGCATTTTACGAAAGCGGATATTTTTTCTGTACGCTTATTATGCATTTAACCACTCATTTTCTTGTTCAATTCAATTAATTTTTACCAGTATTTCTCTGAACACCGTGTGGTAAACGTCGTCAGCGGTTTGCAGCAGTTAGCTGGGTAGCTCCCACTAACGTGAGCTGTATCGTGCTGACGAATCCTGATCCTGCTTTAAGTATTTAGCTGCTATTTCGTACCTATTCACCTCTCAAAATGTAGTGAAATGTGTTACTCTGCGTAGTTTTTTTCACAACTAGTGTTTGCTACGGACAACATAGACATGATCCCTAGGTGACGGGTAGGGATGTGCTTTAGGGATAAAGTCAGCACAAGGAGGGCTTTGCATTCGGGTGCTGGAGGTTTATTGCCCAGCTTTGGAAACTGTGGGGGCGTTTCCTTCTAGGGTGTTCGTTGCAAAATAAAGACTGACAATTTAGAAGATCAATGTTTATCACACGCGTACGTTACTCTTTCCTGTAGACAATAGCTGGCTGTCTTCCAATACTTCTTTCCCCCCTCCATATGAATGTCCTTTCCTTGATGAGTGGCTGTGCCCTGGCAATGACTGTCCTGGCCAGAGCTGTACGGGTTTATCTGCCTCCCATTATCAGGGACCGTCACCAGTTACGGCCTGGGGAAAGGCCATGCATCCTACTGCATGCCTGGGGCTTTGTGTAAGCTTGATAATCACAGCGGTTTCGAATACAGCTTCGTAAGAGTAATTAATAATTACACAGAATGAGCAAAACTGTTGAAGTGGTTATTTTAAAGTAAATGAGTCTGAGCTCCTACCTTTTAGTTTAATAGCTATTTAATATTAATGATACTAAAGAAGTGAAATAGAATTGGGTAGAAAAATAAAAACCAGTGTGTCTGCTCCTACTCAGGCAGGCAGAAAAACGCTTTTATTTTCCACCTCTCTTGTCCTCCCTAGAGAAGTCGGAGCGACTGGCCTTTGGAGGAACCTCTCTACTCTCCGTGAAGTGTACAGAGCCAAGGAGACTAGGCTCTTCATCTTACATGTTTAGACAATGATGGTATGATGTCACGTCTTTAACGCAATGGCAGAAAAAAATCTATGGATCCGTTGTTACTTAATTGGCTTGCTTTATTGTGCTGTTGAATCCGGGAGGACCAGAGGTTAGTAATAACAACGTGATATAAGGACCTGGAGTGCTGGAGGGCTGACACTTGAAAGGGATGCACTTTCTGTAAAGATAAGTTCTTGGAAACTGTTGCAGTTTTAATGTTGTTACTGCTGCATTTCATTTGCCTCTCCTTCTACAGTGGGCAGTAAATGATGTTGAATATATTTTCTTCTGTATCCCAGGTGAGAGACTGACAGCCATCTATACCTCATTTGAAGAGAAAGTTAGAACCGTAACTTTTTTTTCCCTTTTCTTCTACTCTATTCTAAATTCATAGGCTATATTATCTGGTTTACCGTACTAAAAATAATTGTAGAAGTCTGTGCATTTGCCAGACCTCTGTAAATAAAACATGCCGGCATGCCTGCATTTTTAAGTCGCAGCATATAATGTTATCATATACTAATAGGTGCAAAAGTCAGATTTTGCTATCAACATGTTAACACTTATCTTTTTAGGTAGATAGATAATTTCATATTTAGATCATGTTACCAGACACATTATTCAGTCACTGCACTGCAGACCTTGAACACACACAGGCTGACATTGATAGCTACCGAACGTGCTGCGGAGGTTACAGGAGAGTTATCTCCATCATTATGTGCCTCCGCGTTTTTTAAATAAGCTGACGGAATAAAAGAGGGAAGAAATGCAAGAACAAGATTTCTAGAGGATGACTTTGTAAACCTGGGAAGACGGATGGGTGTTACATCCAGCACGCAAGCTCGTGTAGGAGCCTCCTTCATACCAATGTGACCCACATTCTTGCTGGAGGAAAGGAGAACCGCACAAAGTCAGCGTCGCTCCCCCTCTTCCCAAGTTGTTGGCTTTTTTCCCCTCCATTCAGCATTAATCACGGAGAGCTCTCATGTCATATAAATTAGAATAACCCATCAACTTCAGTAGCGCTACCGTGATTTCCACCACTGAGGATCAGTCCTCAAGCCCTTCCAGAGGTTAGCAGGGGGTATCGCATACCTGAGTCAGCCTTCTCTGTCTAGTTGCCTTAATCAATTCCTGAATGCTGTGCTCAAACATATCATGATATTCATCAATTCCCCTCTCCAAATAAGCAAGAAAAATTCCAGGAAGGTTTTTCTGTCATTACTGATGTTCATAATATAGTGAGATTGATGGATTGCACTAAAATCCTTGCTGTGGCAATGGCCCATTTTGAAATGCGTTGGAAAAGAAAACAGCTTTAGTGCAGAGGTATGCAAGAATATTTAAAGGTGTTTTGGTGAAATGTGCTGGATTTAGAATGGATATGGGAATATTAGGAAGAAGCGTAAGTTTAAATAAATGTGTTAATCATGAGATCAAAACCTGTTATTGGGGTTTTTGCATTTTTGCAGATGAGTTCTTTTGATAATTTAATTTTTGTAATTTGTAATAAAAAATGTAGTGTTGTGGACAGTCTTTGGGAAAACCTTAGCGGTTCTCTAACATGCAAAAACCTTTACAGGAGGTGGTTAAAGGGCTTGTCAGTAAATTTGAAAAATGGGGTTGCTTAGAAGTACTTTTAGTGAACATCATACATGCAGATGTTTTTGTAGAAGGAAAATTATTTTTTGTGTATAATTTGTATCTAAAAATGAGAAGGGAACAAAGCAGAAGATCAAAGTTAATGAGCTTTTAGATCATGTAGTATGTTGGTGGCAAATGTAACATTCACCAATATTGTTTGTGGAAAATGTGCATGTAGCCTTAAAAAAACCCTCTACATTTGATCCACAAATGACCACTACACAACTGTCCAGTTTGCCTTTATTTATCACTAAAAGCAGGAGAATTTCTTATACAGTAGAGAAAATCATGTCTTTACAAAGACAGAAGGCACAGATACTAAATCCCAGAAAACATCACTCCCAAAACCAACCTGCCACTTTTATCCAAGAAACAGCGTTTCACCTTGAAAACTATTTCTTGATCTTGAGCATTTGACACTCAGTCCGGCTGTCTTGTATGGTCAACAAGATCAAGCTATCAGAGACTTCCATGTAAAAGGTCACACAAGGCTATCAAGACTGCTTTAGACAAATCTGAACAATCACAGCAAATCAAACTCCTGAATCCTGTCTCGAAAACTTTAATTTTTGTCTCCAAGATCATATCTGCTCTATCTTATTTTTTCCAAGAATGTATCAAGCTTCCTTTCAAATCTCTTTGCCTATATCGGCTTCTTTAGGCGGTCTGCAAATTGTCAGAAATCTCCTAAATTCCAGTCTAAATTTATTCATGAACAATTTATAGCCCCTCGGTCTTGTATGAGTATCAGCCTTATAAAGTTAAATAATTCTTCTCCCTCCCTGCTGTTTACTTCCAAATGTACCTATAAAGAATAATTGTATGCCCTCAGAATTCATTTTGCTAGGCTAAACAGACCAAGCTCTTTTTAATTTCCTCCTCCTTAATCATCCTACCAGGACTTAGCTGTACTTTTTCAAACCAAGTTATGTAGAATGGTTCACAGTATTCTGCATTGCATCCTGCTAATGCTTTGTGTCGTGGTCTTGTCTCTGCTTAAAACTTACCTTCATGAGTTATCGACTACTAAATTCTGCAAATAAGAGAATGCACTCGCAAGTTAATTTCAAAAACCTTATTTCTTATCAGAGTCAGGAATTATCCATTTGATGGCAATGGCTGTTACTGCCTACTTGCTTGGGTTGGACTCAAGTCTTTGCATTCAAACATGCAAAAGCTTCCGAGAACCCTGATTTCTCTTGAAGAGAGCGTCTGTGGTTCGTTTAGTGGCCAGCCCAGCCTAAACCACGACACTCTAACTAGTTTTATTGTTGTGTGTTCAAGAAAGAGGCATCTCCACTGTAGAGATGCAATTTTTAGGTTGAATCATAACTGCTTTAAAGCCATCCTAAGCAGGCTTCCACTTGCTATAAACAGAGTAAAAACTCATGTATGTCCTCCCTAATTTCATCAGCTGCGGCGTAGGACAAGTTCTTCAACATGTGCTAAGATCTGTAAGCTCCCAGTTTCACCTATGTGTTGCTCATTTTGCAGTTTAGGCTCCTTTTGACACCTCGCCTGGTTCATCAAATTAATTTAAATACAATTTTTCTCTAATTGGGTGATTAGCCAACATTCACTGTAGTCCTTCTTTTCTCCTCTGGGTTTTTCACCCAGTGCAAGGAAACTCATTATTTATGTTGTTCCAGATTGTATAAATATTTGTGCATGTGTATTAAAATCTCAGATGTCAAGTACAGTGCATAATATCAAATGTGAAAAACCAGACTCATAAATCTCCTTCCGTGATCTCATTTTGTGATCATTAGGTGACCTGCCAGCCAGCCAGCCAGCCATTCAGTGATCTTACAATTTTCTGTCTGCTCCTCAAAGACCAAACGGATAAGAGACGAGTCTGTCTAGCAGCAGTGTGGACTCCGTTCCCAGGTCTGCCTGCCGTGACCTGCCCAACCTCTCCGTCACCGTAGCTATACATTTGGTAAATTACAGTTATCTGTCCCTGGCAGGGACTGAGGACCTTGGTTATTAAGAATTATAAAGAGCAGAGAAATATTACAGTCAGTCAGTAGAAGAGCTGAGATGATAACTCATGGTCTCTTTGCTTGGACCTTCGTGCTCTTTGTGCCGAAGTCGAGGGTATTGTGGCGAGTGGCTTTTCGAGCAAACATGGAATTTTATCAGTTTCTGCAGAAGCACATTGCAGAGCTACAAAATTCATGATACTTCCCCAAGACACGTGGCAGGTCTATATATAAGTGTCTTCAGACTTCCAGCCCTGTGCTTTAACCTCTGGCCGTTCATCTTCTCGGGGGTCTGTTCTGGCTAAGACGAGGGTTTGTATGAGTGACCTCCAGGATTAGAAGAGTTGAGTTGGTACCTCCTCTGCGGCAGGTCGGGCTCGGCGGCGGGGAGGCGTGATTGACTGCCTGCCCCCGTGTGCCAGGCTGGGGGGGACGTCGGAGCATGGGGTGGGAGCGAACCTTGCTGTGGACAGCCACAAGGTCATCTACGGGCTGGTGATAGTCGGTGGCTGAGTAAAGAGGTGGTACAGAAACATGGCATTATCCTGCCGAATGAGTGAGATGATTCTTCTTTTTCTCTGTTAGAGATGGGCACTAGGTGAAGCAGTCCTTTGTATTCACGCTCTTACAGGTAGAAAAGGTTTCTGAAATTGTATCTGTTTTCAAAAGCTAAATGCTGCTTTGTCAGAAACAAAATCTAAGCCCTTGGCATTTCATATTGGACCAGTATGTCTTGATTAATATCAATAGAGTATTGTACCAGTGAGAGGTCACAGAAGATTGTGCTCCCGAACTGTCCGATACTGAGAGCAGAGACATTTTCAACATCAAATCAGCGTTCCTGCTCTGCCTGGCTTGGACACCACTGTTGAGCCAGTGGCCGCTTCTGTGTCTTCCCCCGTCCTCTCCGCTATGTGCAACAC
Organism: Burhinus oedicnemus; assembly: GCA_008921705.1. Taxonomy (NCBI): domain Eukaryota; kingdom Metazoa; phylum Chordata; class Aves; order Charadriiformes; family Burhinidae; genus Burhinus; species Burhinus oedicnemus. The sequence goes on along the minus strand of VFFE01007179.1, from coordinate 1,389,654 downwards.
CGGTGGAGGGATGCTCACTCATTTCAGTAGGCTTCAGCTCCTGTCCTAAATGATCAGAAAGCAGCCACTTGACTCTAATCCTTTTGTAGTAGATGCTATGAAGAAATTGAATCCACTCTTCATTATGAAATTCCCCCCCTATTCGCAGTTCAGTAGTTGAACAGAAGATGCAAGTCAGGATGCTTTCTAAAACAGTGGATTTCTGTTTTGGTAAAGTTAATCATGCAGTACATGCCTCAAAAATCCCCAAACCAGATATTTACGAAGTGTGAATTTTTTATAGGATAATCAGACTAGGTTGGGAAATGCATACCTTGGTGGAATCACACCTGAAAAGAGCTGTTGGATTTTTAAGACTGAAAATAGTACTTTGATATTGCCCAGGTATCGACAGAGCAGTTCTGCTCATGGGGTGTTCCTTCTGCTCTTAATGATGTGCTGCTGGAGAGGCTGCCGATGTCCGTGGATGTCAATATGGTTTTCCCACCTCCCATCAAACTGCACATTGGACTCCTTCCCCAGGGTTTGTGAGAAGTTACCTGTGCAGGGGTACCTGCTTTTCCATAATACACAGAGAACTTGACATCTGAAGACATTAGATGTCATCCCATGTGCTATAAATGCAGGTTAGAAGGGTGTTAGAGAAACATGCAGGGGATTAGGTGTTGGTTGAGCAAAGGCAGTTAGAAAGTTCCCTCTAAGAACACATACATGAAGGTGAGATATGTAAGAGATGGAAATCACCTTCTTCCAAATTAGCCCCGGAGGCTACCCAGCTTGATTCGCTTGATGGGTGGTTCTGTTTCCTGCGGTAGATGTGACATTTTTATGTGTGCAGGATAACAGAATAGTTATTATAGGTAAAGATTATGTCATTTATTTAAAAACAGTAAAATGCAGATTTCCCCCCTCAGGTAATAATTGCAGTCCCTTGCAAAAGGCAAGCTGGAATCAACTCCCCACAGATGCGTGTAGATGATCGCGTGATTTATACGTCTGAAGGCGGCTTTGTGGAACTACAATTGGAAAAAATCTACAGAAAAGCATATATGCGTTAAGTGCCAAAGCCTTCAGTCTGAAAGCAGCCTTTGGAAATACTTTTTTGAAAGACCGTATTGACAGGCTGAGTTCTAAGCACAGTTACAGTGATTACACAGAATTATAGTCTCCTTTGGACTAAAATGCACAACTATTAGATGGATTTTTAGTCAGGTGTTATGCGAGTCTCAGAGAATGACAACCAATATACTGGAGCAGTTAGGTTTTCTTTTCTGTTATTAGTGGCAACTTTCTCCTGAATATTGAAAGAAGTGTGCATTTTCCACTGAAAACCTCACAGATAAAAGACATCAGATAGGAAGGGCTGGTGTGTCTGGAATAAGACATCCCGATAGCAGAGGAAAATGGGGTCACCTAATACCAACTGTTCATCTTTAAGGGGTTCTCCTACTACCCTTATGTTGTCATTGTCTCTCTTTTGCAACCACCTATGTCTTTAGTTATATATTGTTGCCTGCAAGGCTTACTCAATCTTTCTTAAAGCAATTCTCCACTTTTTTCTTGGCTGCTCTGTAGAGCTCCTGCCACAATCAGACCTTCACACTCAGGTCCTTTCCTCACCTTGCCCCTGGTGTGGTATTTACAGCATTCTCAATAACGGCCGTGCATTTCCGTGCTGTAGATGCTGACTGATGTGGCACTGATCATCATCGTTTCGCTGTCACGGTGTGCGGCTTTAACCTTTTGTTGTACCCATCTGTTGTCTCTGCCTCACCTTATGCTTTGGTTATGAAATCCTTGCTGTGGGGATTGTCTGTCTGGGATCGCCGTTTGTACAGCGCTTAGCATACTCCAGTCCTAATCCCAAACCAGAGCTTTTAGTTGTTGCTACAATACAAATGCATTGGCAAGGTCAGGCCAGCTGTTATAAAAACTAAAGCTACCTTTGACTGTCCTCCTCTACGCCAGTGCCCTTCGCGTACAGAGAGGAGCACTATTTCTGTGCCCTCAGTTGCCCTCCGTGTATCTCCGGTGCTTCAGCACTGTGGGCTTTTACCCACTTCTGTCTCCCATTTGGGCTATTCCCATAGTTTATTTCTGTTACCACACGTTATGCAAAGATGTCTCCAAGCCAGGGAGTGTGGCTAAGTTGTGGCGTGGTTCCTGCATGGCTCAGGAGACTCCATGGGTACCGCTTTGGAGTGCTTGTCCTAACTCTTCCACACCTTTGGGAAGCCCCATGGAGATGTTGTGGACAGGCACAGCTGTGATGATGGATAGTCCTTGTGCCAGCGATCATGGGTAAAGGATTCCTTTCCCTTTGTGAGTGCCTAGCAACTGTTTTCCTCTGGGTTTTGAAGAATACTTTGCAGGCTACCATAATTTAAAAGGTTAGGTGAAATAGCTGGTGTATTTAAAACTGATAGCATTGTCTCATGTAATTTCTTTATGCTTGTTAATGAGCCTTCATCTCCTTCTGTTCATATTAGGGGGGTAAAACCGTAGTGGAAGTTGAGATACATAGAAAGGCTTTGACAAAAGCCAGTCTTCCATGAAATAGAATCTCAACTTTAAGGAAAAAATGACCCACTAATAAATTACGTTCCAAAATGTGTCTTCAAATAATGCATGAAGTCTGATTTACATAAAAACATGTCTGGGAGCCCTTAAGCTCTCGTTGTTCTGCGGCAAGCCAGGATCGCTTTCAGAAAGAAAACCGAGAAGTTTCCCCACTTGCAATCTTAGTGTAGAAAACTGATCCTTTTCCTGTGTCCCCTGTTCTGATGAAATGGTTTTCCTAAGCTTAGTCTATTGACAGACCAGTGCAGAGGGTGCTTGGGAATACTGGAGTCCAGATACACTGTATACGTCCCCCCAGTACCGTAGAAAATCCCATGCACCTTTTGACGTGTGTGGTCACTGGTAGGGACCGCATGTGTAGGATGAGTTTGAGCCCTTGGAGAAAAGAACAGGAGACTTTTCTCCCCAGGAGGAATATTGTAGACAGCAGAATTAAGTAATGATGCCAGCTAATGCCAATCGTGATTAGTGTTTGTAGAAGAACACCCGTTACGGGATTAATCACGCTTCTCCTGTTCGCTGTGAAGGACTCTGCCTGCCTTAGACCTCATGTGTTTTCACTCAGCTTGTGCCCCGGTTTGGGCACACAGGTTAACTCTGGGGGAGCTCATCAGGCCTCCTACGAGCAGAACAGTCAATATTTAGAAAAGTGTTGGTTTTGAGGATCTGCGGGCAATTCTGCTGAAGAGCAGCCTAGTGCACAGCATTACGGATGCGATGAAAGGTCGTCGTGTCCCATTTTCGGAGGGGGTCTTCTTGGGCTTTGCCTTGAGCAGTGTTTCTCCCCATGGGCTCTGTAATGTGTAAATGGCACTGCTTCCCTCAAAGCTCTGCTCCTAGCCAGGTTTCCATCACGTCCATATTTGCTGATCAGGCTCATTCTTTAGAAAGTAGCAGTTATGGAAGTATTGCGCACCAGTAATGTATGTTAGTTAAAGAAATCAACAAAAAGAAGTTATTTCCTTTATTTTTCATCATGATTGTGCTTTCTGGGGGTAAGATGCTTTCAGAAAGAGGAGAGACAGCAGCTTAAGCTGGGAAATTCAGATGAAACCTCAAATGAATTAGTATTCAGTCTTAGTATCAGGGATTTTTTAATCCTTCCTTAGCCTAACGTCTCCCCAATACAGTCTTACGAGAAAAGCAGACCAGGAAAAAAGGAGCTTATAACAGCAACTTACAGGTTTTCTTGAAGGTTAATTAATTGCAATTAATTGTGAAGTACTGTAGCAATGAAAAGTAGCTTTGAATTTGATAATGAAAACCAAAAAAGAAAAAAAAAGGAAAGAAACAAGGAAAAACCCATATGGAACAATCCTGAGCTTGCAGATGTGGTTTTTTCCTCTCCTCTCAGCAGGTACGGTTTGCAAACCTAACTCAGACAATTTACAAATATAATTACAGCGGAGAATTAATTTAGGGGCTGTGCGGCGTGGTGGAAAGAACAAAATGTTTTCATTAGGAAAGTTGAGACCGGCAATTCTGTGAAGGACTCGGTGAGCCAAGACCGCACCCGTGCGCTTCACAAAAAAGAGTATTTTTAGAGAAGTCTGCCCCCTCAATTTTGGTCATTTCTATTTAGATTAAAATTGATATTGAATCAGTATTAAAAAGAACGGAAGGCCCTTTTTTTGCCTTTAGTTGTTTTAGGGGAAGAATCTTCTGGAAAATGAGCTGGCTGGCTTGGGTGGTTCCCCAAAATGGTGTGTGTCGGGGAGTACAGAAACAGGACTGGGATAGTCACTGGGAGGGACTGGGGTCACCGCTTCCATCTTCTCCTTCTCTTTCCAGTTCAATGCTCTGGAGACTGTTATTCATTAGCATTGAAGTAGAGCCAAGAAGCTCCAACCAAAACTGTTGTGGGCAAACGTTAGGAGACAGTTTCTAACCCAGACAGCTCACCAGCATCCAAGGTGGGGATGGGTACCGCAGAAGACAAAGTGATTTGTTCAGTGGCAGAATGAAAAACAAGCCCCAACCCCACTCGCGTTGTATTGGTATATTCTCTGTTTCTCTGCCTCTTGCCTCCCATGATCGCAATGTCTGGGCAGGTGGTTCAGCTGAAAGCCCCTACCTGGTACCTTGAAAACGTGTGGCTGGGAGTGCCGCGTCACTGTGCCACCGCTGGGGATGCTGCGGAGCCCGCGGCGAGCAGGCTCTGGCGCTGATGGGTCGGAGGAATTCACAGCACAGCCTCCCCGTTTACCTTGGCCCGAAACAAGAGTCTCACCGTGGAGGGGAATTCATTTCACTTGCTTTCTCATCTGCTGAACTAATAGGGTCAGATCAGTAGGGAAAGCGAAAATTACTTCCAAGTTTCCCAACTGCCTCAGAAGGCTGCTCTCTGTGTATGATGTGGTTACAGCTCCCAAACTGATGTATTTATTTTACAGCCGTAGCTCTGAGTGCAGAGAGCAGGGTTACACAACAGAGAAGTTTACAGAAAGAGATACTTACCTAGAAAACCTAAAGCTAAAATAACAGGGTGCAGGTACACTCGGAGATGCGCGAGATATAGCTGGTAATGTTTGCTCATAACAGACTCATCCTGTCATAATAAAGGATCCCTTGAGCCATCTCAAAGTCTTATTTCAAAATTTATTATACTATTTAGCATATACAAGGTTAAGAAAATCAGCCCCACAGCCAGATGGCTGGGGAATTGTATCATCCTGTTGCTCTCTTCCCTACTGCCAATAAATTTGGTGGCCAAGGCAGGGCACCAGATGCCAGATGCTGCCAACGGGGCCAGCTGTGGGAGTGAGCGCCTGGAGCTCCTGCGTTCCGCTGCGCTCCCCAAGGACTGCCTTTGGGCTGTGGCCGGATAATCTCAATCACATACGAAGTTACCGCTGCAAGAGGAGGGCGCAACATGGGTGGGATCACAGGAGTCGGCACTTTATCCACCCGTTAAAGAGGAGAAATATTACCAGTGCCATGAGGTTGTTACGAACTGAATTAGATAAAGAAGAAAAGTCATATTCAATTAAATCATGCCCTTTTTCTCTTCTAGACAATGTGACACTGAGGCTATGCTTCACAGTTTATAGATTTGTATAGAAATTGGTGCGAATAGTTCAATTTTGTGTAATTATCGTGCTAGAAACGTTGAAAATGAAGAATCTGAGTAGAGGGAGGAGGAGACAATACTTTTATAAATAGTTAATATCCAGAGGAGGTAGATGGGGTAAAATCATATTTAGAGATTAAACTGGCAGCAAAGAACCTCTGCGATCTAATTCCAGCTCCGACCTGGAATTTCTGTCCATCATGAGATGTCACTAAAGCTCTCTGGGTCTGGGTTTGTTTTTTTTTTTTTAATCTTTTACATGAAGATAATACCTTGCTATCTCGCTGGGACTTTGTGACAATTCATGTCTGTATAACGCTTTGAAGCAGAGCTTGTAAAGTGCTAAGTATTATTAAGATGAGATGAGGAGAATCTCTTATCTCAAACATCAAGTTCTTCAGGGATGGGGAAGGAGGCAGTGATCTATTATCCATAATACTTCTCTTCAGACTAAGTTTGATCAGCCTTAGTGTGATTCAACAAAACCCTGTTCAACTGTGGACAAATGGACATCTCTATTATTAAAGTGATGAAATGGAAAGCTGTATAAAGGGAGAAATCGCCTGACGCTGTCTTTGATCATAATCTATCTGTGCCTCAAAGGAGAACACAATAAGACAAACATATTTGCAGGAGAAAGCCAAAAATAACTCATACTGTTGTTCTGCCTGCATAAAGCCATCAGGAATGTGCAAAGACAGTTGTTGTTGTTGTTGTCGGTGTTGTGCGGTGTTGCCGTGCCAGTTAAGAGGCTGCCAAGTAGCTCACTATGGGGGCCGTATTCCGGTGATGTGATCCCTCTTTGCGAAATTTGTAAAGCACTTAAGCATCTTTCAAAAAGGAAATGAAGAATTATGGTAAACTGTCATTCGGTAATGATAAACACCCGCTAGATGGTCTCTGGGTTAATTTAAAAAAATAAATAAAGTCATGTTTTCAGGTAAAAGCTTATTGCAGAGAAAAAGACGGGACAGAAGCGGCTATGGGGGCAGATGGCACCAGGATGGATGTAGATAAGTTTTAAGCAGTAGCACAGATTCTCATCAAGTCTTTGAGGAGGAACAGGAGGGAGTAATTTTGTATGTAAAAATGCTCTTATCTGTCAATAACCATGTTACGAAGCAGCCCAGAGACACACTTTAACATTTGGAGGGTATGCTTTGCTCTTTCAGCAATTTGAGCTTTCTGGACGTTATTTCAAGGTCACACATGGCTGTCGCTCCTGTTGTCAATCAAATAAGCAGCATCTCGCTCACTCCTCCTCACTTTTTCTGCCTGACACTTCATTCTGCGTCCCCGTGCACAGGGTCAGCCTTTGCAGCCTTAATACCTTTTACTTAAAGGATACGATGGTTCAAAAAATAAATAAGACTTTGAATTCTTCTGATTTGCAAATCTTTGAGTATTATGCTTTCCTTTTTAGGAAGAGTTTCCTTTAAGTAAAAGACTGGGGAATACGTGCAAATTCCTAAACTAGCTGTTATTCATTTGTTTTCCTCGTGGATCTGCAGCACCTTTCTGGGAGACATCACACTTGATGAATATTGACACGGAAATAATGACTGCCCATTGCTACAGTGCCACTTGCGTTATCTGTTGGAGCCAATGCCTTCATTACTTAATAAAAATAAACTAATAAAATCTATTATATCCACTTGCAAGGTGACCTATAAATTGTACCATAAATTCTTATCTTAAATAATCGTGTGCTTCAAAGAATGAGTGTGCTGATTGGAATAGAGTTTTCAGAGTATTTGTACTACCCAAAGGACATATTTCAACCAGTTTTCATTAATAATTAATCATGACATACTGGTTCTAGGAGGTTAACAGGAACATAACAAGCATAATACTCCCAGAATTACAAGCTTTGGGTGAACATGGCATGATATGTTGGCATCATTTGCCGCTTTTATGTGCGGTGGCCACTACTTGGGGTGGGGATGAATAATGGACAAGTGTTTCTTCTCGATGCTTTCCTGCTGTGTGTCTCTTTCTTCTCAAAGACATTCTTCCGTGTCACTAACGATGGACTCATGTACATGTTTGCTTGTGAATCTCTGCTTTATATATAGAAATATACATATATAGGAAATATATACGGGGAATGCTAGTAGGAACATCTTTGAGTTTTTACCTTTAAAGGTTTCATCTACTTTCTTCAGAACTATCCATCTCTGTGAAAGATTGCATTTTTATATTTCCTACCAGTGTAGTTTTCCAGGACTGTCCTAATTGCGTGAGTCAGGTTTAGCCGTGCAGCCTGCGAGCCCCTCCACGCTCACTGCGTAATCCTTTCAGGATAGCTAGGATGCTCCTTGTTATTGATGTATTCTTTTTTCAATGTGCACTTTGGAAATTTCAACATACTAGAAGGTAAAATTGCGTACCGTAGAAGCTCTTAAAAGTCAGATTTTGCCAACCACAGACTTGTCAAAGGCAAGTATATAGGGCTAATGAAGGAAGAGTAATGGTATCTCGAATCTCACAGTGCTTTACATTAATTGCTCACAAATGCTGACTGCTGGCAGCCGTTCCACAGTCAAAGCATAATGGACTTGAGAGGCCAAACTTGCATTCCTGCAAAGTAGCAATTTTTTATAATGCAGTCAAAATAATTGCGGAGGACATCTAAGTGCCTCTGCCCACCCAGCGTGGTTTGGGAGGGCTGCAGAAGAGCAGCCTTCATCCAAGGGCAGGAGAGGAGGAGCAGGGAAGGCATAGCGGTTACTCTGCAGGTGTCCTTTGGTGGTCCTGAAGACCAGCAACGGGCTTCTTGCAGGTGGAGAAGTGACTGGTTCTGTGCGGGGTCAAAGGCTTCGTTTTCTCCTAGTCCTCACCTCGCAGCGGGTATTTTTCAGACCCGTGCAAGAGCATATCGACACCATGCCAGGCGTCTCTCTCGTTTGGTACCTGGCAGTCATTAACACCTATGCGTGCAGGTTTTGAGAGTGTGAATTCCCGTGTCGGCACTTGGTAGGGTGAAAAACATTAAATTCATGGGAAGGTTTTAGTATTTGAAATCCCAAGCTGCCAGAGTTCGGGTGAAGGAGAAGAAGGTAGACAGGTGCTTTTTACCAGACGGATAGACTAAGGAAAACCAGGTCCAGCTGTTAGAGTACTGGCTTGCTATTTGAGACTTAAAACTGAGCATTCATGCCTACTTTCATACAATGACTTAAAATAGTTCCAATGGATAAAACAAATATAGTCTGTGTTTCACATTTTTGGAGGGGGAAGAGGGTTCATATTAAGAACAGCTTTATTTGATTAAAATTAAAGCCTGTGTTACATTTATACAAACACAAGATCTTACAGATGATGCATTATCAAATCTAAAAAACAATGAACAACAAATGCTTTTGATTTAATAGTACTAATAAAATAATTGTACAAAATGTAAATACAACTTACCTAGCATGTTATGTACACTTAAATTAGCTCTTACCACATTTTCAGATGCACTCTGCAGAGACGCACAATACAGAAAAAGAAGGTCCAATATCCCAGCCCTTCTGTTGGCTATTAAAGTAATTTGTCTCAATTTACCAGCATAGTCATAGATGATACTCGCACAAAATATATTAGTTCAAAAACCGGAGCAGACGAATGGAGTTAAAATTCTAGACTTCAGCTTCTCAAAATATATTGTCTGTCTTTTTCAGAAGAAAAAGTAAAAGATATATTAAAGACAAGGAAACATTGGTCATATAGTCTGGGAGATTAAAAAATGTTGGGAGACAAGGAGGGAAAACGGCATGCCTAGCACACGGAGTCTGCGAGAGCAGCAGTTTGGCTCTATTTGCCGCCTTTTTGTAAGACAGTTTCCAAATTTTCAACAGTCTTCATTAAACTGCGGTGGTTTATCTTGTTTTGTACGTCATGGCCTACTTTTATGCTTTCTTGCTCTTTCCTTATTCATACCCTGAAATGTATGTTTTCCTACCTATACAAACAAAGTGAATATGCAGAAACGGAAAGGGTAGGATGGCACGTTATAGCGTGTCTCTTTTGCCTTCTTGACTTTTTCCCAGCTCAGAATGGTTTAATGTTTTGTCTGTAGAGGCATGTTTGCAGGTTTTTTTGCATATGAAACCTCAGGATTTTTCAAGAGCTGCTAATGGACAAGTTAAAAATAAACCAGCAGCCATTAAGACTTTGGAGAGTACTCTGTTTATGAAACACGTTACCAGCATTTCCCTTAATTCACTGGGAAGCATTAGAACATTGTGAGTGTGTGTGTTCCAAAAAGCTGGTATTTACTTGTAGCCCTGTGCTGTGGAAATGATAATGAATGAGCAATCATAGCTCCTAATTAAAAGACTTGGGAAAAGTATCAGGGACAATGAGATTTTAGGAAACAAAACTCCGTTTTCTTGCACATGTCATTAGCAATGGAAAATAAAGGAGCATTTCATAATTACAATAGATTACATTAAAACCTTGCTTCTCCCTTAGGTGTCAGCTCCCCATAACTGGGTGGGTTTGTTACTAAAATGCGTCGTTTTTGGGGTGCTATCAGCGGGGGGCTGGGGTGGCCACCACGGACCCACTGTGAGTTGTTGTGTCCCCTGCACAGCTCAGTGAAAGTTTTCCAGTTTGACAGGCGACTTGTTTGGCTGAAGCTGATCCCTTCTTTGACAAATGTCCTCTGCTGCCAAATTGCTCTTGTGCATTGCGAGCGTTTAATAACACTACGCCAAGACTTTGGGAAGATGTACAGGCTTGGAGGGCGCTTGTGCAGCATTGCTCGTGGCAGGCTTTCACCCATAAAAATCACTCGGCTGACATCGGAAGAGGTGTCCATGTTAATCAGCTCGTGCTCATCTTTATGAACAAGCTTGACATAGCTGTGAGCTCAAGGTTCAAGGCACGGTTTCAATCAAAATACAGACCATGGTCATTTTTGTGGCCAGATCTGCACCCTGTGCTGTGATAGAGGAGCTGTCTCTACCTGTGGCATGGAGCATTCATAAAAGACCTTAAAAGCATCCTGCAGACAAGGCAGACTGAATTGTGGCTCCTGCAGAACTAGCCAAAAGATGGATTGAGACAGTCTTGTGCTTTTCACCGTGCCCTGTGTACCCCAACGATTGCCCTTAAACAAGCTGGGTGGGACCCCAGGCTTACCTGAAAGTAACATCTCCCCATAAATAACAGAAGCCGGTAACAATAATTATTTTTTTTAAACATTGGAGATTTTCTTTTTCCTGCAATAACACTTAAAGGTTTTCTTAAAAGCTGCTAGAAAATATATGTGAAGTTATTTTTACTTATACTAAGAGTAAATCAGCTTATACTCAAATTAACTTTGAAAAGATCTGATCATTCCTGGAATGTTTCATGTTATTTTACCTAAAATATGTACATGAAACCAAGAATAAATATTCCTTCCTTTTGTGTTTAGAGAGAAACCAGGTAGGTTTCCACGTTAGGCAGCAAAAATTACAGCTTTAGCGGAACGATGGAGATAAGCTCATTCAACCCAACCGAAATGTTGTCATTTTCAATAACTTCTTGTATTCTGCATGAAGAAAATTATGTTGAAGTCTCAAAAAATTAAGCGAAATTACAGTTGCATAATGAAGCTAAGCTCTTTATGGCTGGTAATAGAGGAGCAAGAATTTAGAGTTTAGTAAATTCACAGTGGCTCGGAAATGTTATGACAGAAAGAGGGCAATGCAGATACAATAACAGAAGAACTTTCCATCCTATGACTTCATGCTTCCTATGAGCAGATTGCAAGTTCTGGCACAATCTGTAGCAGAAAACATATCTATTTTTCATTTTGCAATTATCAGGAAGATCAGCGGTTCCTATTTTTGTAAATTTTGCTAGGGGAATTTGGCTAAGTTGTTCAGAAGCTAATCTTTGAAGTGTTTTTATAAGTCGCCTGCACATACATGTACCTAGTCGTGGCAGCCCATTGCTCAGTGAGCAGCCTCATGCAGGTTCACAGTGACAGGAGGACCTTCCCCACCAAGAAAGACCAGCAAAGTGTAGCTCAAAGCGTTTCCGTGGCTCAGCCCAAGTTCCTTTGCAAGTCCTGGACTCCTCTCCGCCTCTGCCATCTAACTCACCTGCCTCCCGCACGTGCTGCAGCCTAATCCAGCCGCAGGCTGAACAACTGTGCAGCAGGACTCTTCCAGTCACTTCATCCTGTCTGGTTCGAAATTGGGCTGGAAGGCATAAATAAAGAGAGTAACGTTAACGGAGCTGTTCTGAACAACAGGTTGTATGTAAGCGTGATTCTGGCAAAGAGTCGTGGACTGTGAGCTACAATTTACCACGTTCATTTATTTGTTTCGATTTGCTTATGTATAATCTTGTCAAAGTGATTTCCCCCCCCCCACCCCGTAAGTGTTACATGAATGGGAGCTTCAAAGTCAACGGTACAGAAAGTCAAACATGCCTTGGTGTATGCCAAGTCATCTATAAGCAGCAGCTCTTTCACACATGGAGGAGTGTGGCCAGTAGGTCGAGGGAGGTCATTCTCCCCCTCTACTCGGCACTGGGGAGGCCACAGCTGGAATACTGTGTCCAGTTCTGGGCTCCCAGCTCAAGCGGGACAGGGAACTTCTGGAGAGAGTCCAGCGTAGGGCAACAAAGATGACTGGGGGACTGGAGCACCTCCCTTAGGAGGAAAGGCTGAGAGAGCTGGGACTCTTGAACCTGGAGAAGAGAAGGCTGAGGGGAGACCTTCTTCTTGCTTGTAAGTATCTCAAGGGTGGGTTGAAGGAGGATGGAGCTAGACTCTTTTCAGTGGTTCCCAGTGACAGGATGAGGGGCAACGGGCACAAGTTCGAACATTGGAAGTTCCATTCAAACACAAGAAAAAACTTCTTTACAGTGAGGGTGCCAGAGCACTGGAACAGGCTGCCCAGGGAGGTTGTGGAGTGCCCTTCTCTGGAGATTTTCAAGCCCTGCCTGGATGCAGTCCTGAGTAATGTGCTCTGGGCATTCCTGCGTCAGCAGGGGAGTTGGACTGGATGATCTCTAGAGGTCCCTTCCAACTCTGAAAGTTCTGTGATTCCGTGAAAATGAAAACGAGTGAAAACATCCTTCGAAGGTGGTGTTTTTTCTGCATCAAAATCACTGGCTGCATGATGCAAGGGATGATTTCTGAGATACATTCACAGAGAACAGCCAGAGCTTTGATACCGAACGTACATGGGCTACGGTGATTTTAACACTGCAAGTGCGAGGGAAGCCATGTACTTGGATTGTTCTGTGTTTTTTTAAATTAAGGATTCATTATACTAATAAGGAAAACAGATGCATGGGCGAAGGTGTCCTGTAATGAATGTAGAAGGCTCTGTTATACATAACTTAGCAAAGCGTTTGAGATGCTCTTTGGCTTTCCCTTTGTGGATGCTCAGTCTGCTTAATGTCGGGCATTTTTATCCTCACAAAACAAAGCGAGCTCTTCTGTAGTGCCTCTTGCCTTGGCGTTTAAGAGACACGCAGCGTGACAGAAGATTTCCTGTGTCTTACTTTTGTAAGTAAGATGAACTGTGATTATCACAACTTGGGGACCGCTCTGATTTGCATCGAATACCATCAGTCCCCACTGCGTCTGCTGAGTGGGCACCACCCACTCCATCCATCCCCATCCTTTTTTCTGCAAGCTCTATAGAGATCAGACAGCAGCTCCCGTATCCTCCCTCCGAGCAGAGAGAACAATGGGTTGCCATAAGCATAAAGAGCACAGATGGTTTACTTTTTAACATCTTGAGAACTTTTATTTTTAATTTCATTTGGGCTAATGACAGAGAAGACAATTAACCTTTCATCATGAAAAGAGTTTCCCTAATCTGAAATCCCCGGGGTGCCAATGTGACTTCAGGACAGCGAATACCAACATGCAAAATACCTGATCCGTCTGGCACTGCTCTTCTTGTGAACTACCAGGATGGGGTTTTCATGGCTACAAAGTCCAGCCCTGCAGTTAAACAGAGGCGAACATTTCTAGCCCCTAACGCTTTCAGTCCTGGAGAGCAGATTCTGATTTTGTCTTATGGAAATAAATGCAATAAAAGCTTTCTAACTGGAGTTCTGTAGAGTTCAAAGAGTTTGTATCCCTAAAAAATAAAGTTTGGGACAAGTAGGAAGAGGAAATTTGCTTCACCTCTTTCAGGCCAAAATGCGTGCATATTTGTGCTGAATCCAATTGCAGTATTTTTTCGTGTGCCCAGGCCTCTAGATGGACATAAGTTGTGGGAAAATGGTGGGGGTTGGATTATGGCAAGGCGCGGAGCATCTGTACGTCGCCTCTAGTAAGCGGGCGATACCACCTCCAGTTATGCATCACCCATCCCTGGACCGAAATACTGAAGTGCAGCGCTGTTGGTAGTCCTTTCTCTTTTCATTCTTTCTTTGTGCAGGTTCAAACAGTATTTATTGCTTCTCTAAAACAAGGTGTTTGTAGGAAACCTAAACCTCTGCTATGTTTTCTGCAGAGCATAAAACAATATCAGCAACAAACTTCTTCAGCGTTACCTGCCTGAAAGCCTGGAAACAAGTCAGCCCCGGGGCTAGCAATACAATCTCTCACCGTTCCTCCTGCATGAAAATGTCTCTGTATCTATTCCTTCTGAGTGGTCTGTGACGGAGCTGCTCCCAAGGATTGCTTTTTCAGGTTAATTTTCGGCTCATGTCAACTGGCAGCTTCATAAGAAACAGCACAGGCGTTCAGGGAACGAAGACTTAACCCTAAACAGGCAGGTAACCAGACAGAGAAGAAGAGAAGACAGCAGGAGATGATATTCCTCACGCAAAGCGTTCAATCACGCTAGTTTGACAGTTCTTTTCCTAATTCGCCCTGTCCCAGAGCCAGTGCCTCGTGTCCTGGCACGTGGGCCCCGTGGAGCCCTCCTCTCCCGCCCCTGCTGCGGGGTGGCTGTGGTACCAACCTCTCTGTTGCCCATCAAAACTAAGCGATATTTAAGCACTTTATCGAAGAGGAAAACTGGAAATGCTGTTATAAATATGAATGCCAAATATGACAAGATATTGAAGAAATACATTACTAGTGGAAGGCTGCGCAGCCCTGCGTGACGCAGATAAGAACTGGTACTAGCGCTGAGCCCAACTCGGAGCTTGTGACTTGTGAAAAAGTTTTGTCTAATGGGGAAAAAAGCTGAAGCAATCAGTGCTGCAAAGTGCTGACTGGAAGAATAAACATTAAAGAGATAAAGCAGACCAGAAGGCAAAAGCAATCAGATTTGTAAAAGAGAGAAGATTCTGATTTTATCTTATGGAAATAAATGCAATAAAAGCTTTCTAACTGGAGTTATATAGAGTTGCAAATTTTTTTATGCAATGGGAGAAAAATTGATGCCGGTGGTTGTTTTAATATTTTATGGAAATGCTTCAGCAAATAAATTGAAGTGTTTTTTATTTGCAAACAGAAGGTAAATGGGAGAACTGAAGCTTTTTGCTAAATATATTTTTTCTATTAGACGACTTCACCCTATGGTTGGGTAGCTCTTGCAAATAGGTTTTAGATACCATTTAAACATGAGGAGCCAGGCCACCTCTGAACATCCAGGACTGAAAGTGTTAGGGGCTAGAAATGCTCGCCTCCGTTCTACCGCAGCGCTGGACTTGGTAGCCACGAAAACTCTGTACCGGCAATTCACAAGAAGAGCGGTGCCGGACAGATCGGGTATTTTGCACGTTGGAATTCGTTGTCCTGAAGTCATGTTGGCACCCTGGGGATTTCAGAGCTTCTCTGAGCATGACCATCAATCTGACCTAATGGCCAGCATTCAGATCCTGTCTTGATGTTGCTAATGTGAAGCCTGTAGTATAATAAAACAGATGGCGAAACTGCAGCACATACAGACATACACGGCTTTTCCTTTGAAAAGTAAGGGAGCCAGCACAATGCATTAAAGCAGTCATTTCCTTTTATCTGATAGGGGGAAAAAAAATTAACCCAACTAAAAATAGTCGGGGCATTTTGCCCTATGATCTCTCTTCATCCTATGGATCAATATGTCCTGAGCTTGCATCCCATACATAAATAACTTTCATGGGTGAGATGACCTTGCTATGTAATAGATGGATCTTTAATCAACAGGCTCGTGGTACAGTAGTGTGGGTAGGGTGGAGGCTAATGTAGTTTATAAATAACTGAATTCAATTAAATTCAAACCCAGATAAATCAGAAAATATTCCTCTAAAACCTCAAAACTTAACAGTCATGGAGATGTCTTAGTGCCATGGGAAAACCTTGTTGATAGTAGCAGCACGTTAACCAAAACCTGGCAGTACTTCTGTTCAGTGACTGTTGGGTTTTAGGATAGGGGAGGCATAAAAATATACCTTCCTTTTCCTAATTTACCTCTGACAGGTGGAAACTGGAGGGGCAGGATGGGCAGGAAACCGGAGGGGCACAACGGGCAGGGATGGTGATGAAATAGGAAACTTAGGGCTGGCTGTTAAACAAGTCATCACGCTTTGTTATTTTAATGTGCAAGGAAGGTTTGGTTTGCACAGTTTTTATCCCTAAAATTAGCAAAAATTGATGACATCTGTCCCATTTTGGAAAGTTGTAGGTCTTTCATCAGTAAAGTGCTGGGCATGGTGTCCCTGATGAGTCATCAGAAGAACACTGAGTGTTAGCTGCATGATTTTGTACTCTGGTCATTTGGTCATATTGTCATGGGAGAATTGTGTTTATTTTTAAAGTTACGAAAGAATTACTTTATTTACTTTGAGATTTTGTTATTAAATGCAGGCTAGCCTCTAAATAAACAGAAAGGATAACCATTAATTTATTTTATTTATATTCCTTCCTTGTCATTTTTCTTTCTTTATAATTAGGAAATAATTTTCTTCAGTAACATAAATCAAGAAGTTAATAGGAACTATAAAGTTCTGTGTTTAAGAAACGGAGAGCAGACAGGACGGGCATGATTGTGCATGTGGGCAATGAGGGAGGGTACACATGGGGTACCCGCAGGAAAAAAACACTTTACGCATTTTTCCTTCCTCTCTGCAAGACTCCACCAAGTTAATGCAGCCAGCAGCAAGGCCAGTAAAAAGCATTTGGAGTGGGGAAAACCTGAGTGTAATAAATAGAAAAACTCTGCAGCAAGTAATGTCAGACATGTTCAGTTCTAAATTGTATCTGGAGTATGCTTCTTTTGTGAGAAAATACAACTGGTTGGAAAGGGATAATATACTTCACACATTCAGAAAGCACCGAAGTATGCTGCAGAAATGGGCCGAGAGTCCGCAGTTACGTTGGTACTCCAGCATTCAGCACTGCGTTGAATTTTTATGATTTCCATGCTGTTGGTGAGTCACAGACTCCTTGCCATTCACAGGGCGTTGTGTCAGCCTGCCTGGGGAAAGAGGGACCGATAATTAACCCAGGCCATTAGGACAGCCAAATTCAGTCCAGTCTGATGGGTGTTCTGTCACACTTGATTTATTTAATTTCTGCCTTGATTAATATCAACTTTTATTAAAACTTCAATTTACCATTTTCATATCAGTTTTAAGCAAAGTTCAAGTAAAAGATGTAAAGAATTAGAATTAGGTGAAATTCTTCGTGTCCTGATTTGGTTTCTGCTGACAGGAGAGTTGCAAAGGAGGGGAAACATCCGTGGAAGTACAGAATGCAAATTGCTCAGCATGCAGCGAGCCCTGACACAAGCTGGGTGTTAATTTATTTAAAGCTCATGATATTGTAATGAATTCAGGGTTTGCTTGGCTTTGAGGGAGAAATTGTGCATATATTGGGTAGCAGTAGGATGTAACGTTCAACCGGTTAGCCTCTGCTATTGTGGATAAAGCCCATGCTACTTCCTCCTTCACCCTTTGAAAGCAGCGGCATGGCTCCTGGGGAATAGCATCAAATCCTTGTAAAACTGTGCCCTGAAAGGAAGGAAAGAAGGAAAGAAGTCCATTACGTAGGTGAAACAACATCCTTTCAATATTGGGCATACCATGTCGTTTCGTTCAGGTGAATCGCAAACTCGGATGAGGAAAGGCTGAGCCATTTAAATTTTATAGCCATATAAATTATAGATAGAAATCACTTCTGGAATAAGGTGAATTACAATTGCCGTGTTCAAACCGAGCATTCAAATGGCAGCTGATGGTTAAGTTTTGCGAGATGGTGATCACTGGTAATAGCCGCTGGTCATAATTTTATTTAAATTTCAGCAGTGTCCAGAGACTTCAGCTGAGCTCAGAGCCACCATGGAAGTCTTTGCACAAACATGTCACAGCGTTTTAGAGCAGGAGATAAGAATTGTTATTATTCTCATTTTAAAGATTTAGAGAGATCAAGCAATTTGGGGAAACAGCTCCTGGGAAGTCTTAAGGCAGAGCATCGCACTGCTGTTAGTAAGCAAAGAAATCCAGTCAATACTTTGTTGGCTGCAATTTAACTATTGTGCTTTTTTAAGCCTTGCCTTTTCTGCCTTTGCTTTTTGGAAATATTTAGCGTTACAGTTCAACTAATGAAAAACTTCTATTTGAGTCCTTTGACAATTTTTTTCTTATGGTTGCAAACTTCCATATATATTAGCCCATACCCCCTGTTCAAAGACAACCTTCTCTTACTTAATATGCCTGTATTATGGCTTTTGTTCTAGTGTTATCTTTGAGTTCAGTACATAAATTTTGAAGTTTTCCACCCCAAGTCCATATAAGCAGAACAGGAGAATAATAAATATCACATTAAATTATGCATGGCCCAGTAGCATGTTAACCACTTTCATGTTCACCAAGTAAAAGGGAGAAAAGCAATTTGTGTCTAAACAAGGGCAGCGTTTTTACGTTGTGGAGGTCACTGGAACACATTGTACTCATTAGATACACAGCAACCTCGGTAAGAAGTTGAATTCTAGATAAGCACAAGCAAACCTCTAATGGCTAGTCTGTGAATATATCATCTGATTTGTAAAATGTAAATGTTTTATGAGTAATAGGGTTTTAAAGCTGATTTTGATTAATGAAATGCAATCTACTTATTCCTTCAGCAGTCAGCCTACAAGCATCTAACCAACTAATTAGTCTGTTTAGGTAAAGTATTAAATCTGCCTTTTGTTTAAAAATAGGAAAAAGAAAAACAGACCTGCTCTGGAAGGTAGGTAAGGAAAAAACTTCACTGTTGTGAATGACCTAATTAGAAAAAAAAAATAATTATATAAAACTTTGCAAGGCTTTGTAGTTCTAAACATAACGACTATTTCAGTCTCAGAAGCAAAATTGTTAGTGGTAAAAATGGGGGAAACAAAAATCATCTTTATATATTGCAGACTTTTGCAGACTAGGGCAAAGATGATTTTGTGAAATTGGGTGAGGTCACGAATCTTTCAGTTTAGTGGTCATTAAGGTGGACAAGTTCAGAAAGTCTGAGGAGTTTTTTCTTTTTTATTCTTCTAATTTGCATCTGTGCCCCGGGTGCCGTAGTGCAATCAGTTACAAGCGTTGCACACTGTGGTGTTTGTGAATTGGATTCCTTAGATGATGCACTGGAGAAGAAGCTTCCAACTAGAACTTCTGAAAGCCATTGACACAGATGTTATCCGTGTGGTACCACTGGTCTTGATGTTTGTGATATTCTCAATGGGAAGCATTAAAATGGATTTGGCAGATTTTGTATGTTCCAGTTTTACCATTCTGCCTAGTTTTGTTTTATCTTGGCTATCCCATTAAAACAAGAAGCCTAGTTCCAAACATGTTCAGTTCCAGCATATTCCTCTCACAGGGATGCAGTCACAAGACTGAAAACTGCGGGTGATTAACACCAATGCCTGAATCAACCACCTACCCTGGGCTTATATTGTTTACATGCCCCGATTAATAAAAAAACGGTCTGAGGAAGAAGGGTAACACCATACCTTCATCCCGTACCGCTGTCCATCAAATACAGCAACTGGAGAGCAAAGGCACTTTAAAAGGCAGCGAGATGATACCTTCGCAGGGTTAAGAGAAGGGAGAGTGGCAGAGGCAGTCTGGAGGAGAATGGAGGGTCATCTCATTCCCAAGAACTCCTTAGTTTTCTGAAGGAACAGACTGGTTGGGCTGTTCCATTGCGATTCATTACCAGAGCTTGTAATGGAGCCTGAGATTAGGTGAGGCCAGATATGTGCATGTTGGTGTTAATAAGATCATTCCCCAACACTCAAACGATGTTGGAGCTGTTAAAACACTTCAGAAAGATTGCATTTCATCTCATACATGTTTAGCCACTGATGATAAGTAATCATTCGCCTACTTCACTGACCTATTGGTCTTTGCATAATTCTTCTTTTACATTTATGGTTACTTGCTATACTGACTGCTGCTAGGGAGAGATGGGAATTTTCACAAGACATGATCTGCTGTGATAGCAATATTTTACTAAACCTCAATGAAATCGTGCCTTCTCGACTAACTAAAGTCTTGTTTGGGTACAGCTTGAACAAATGTAAAAGCTCTGGTTTGTCTTTAGTCCAGTAAGTTTGTCTGTTTAAGTGACATCTCCACTGCTGCAGAAGGAAGGTTCAGCCCTTCATCACTGGTAGAGACTTCGTCTGTTGAGAAATTTCTCTGATTCCATTTCACATCATCTTAAAACTCATCTGATTTTTTTTTGTAACAGAATATCTGTTTTCTTTGTTAGTATTCCCTTTCTTCCAGCTGTATTTCAGATACATCTCTTTTCCTCTACCCTCCCATTTCCCATTAGTTCTCACAATAACATGCATTGATTGTTCTTTACTGGTAGTGCCAAGATCACCCTGGCAGTACATCAACTATTTCCCTTAGGAAATGCATTACTTCTTCCAGGAAGAGAGGAAAGTAGGAAAAAAATACTATATTTCCATTATATTTCTAAAACAATATAAATTATCTGCTTCAGTACCTGTGTAGACAGTACAGCAGAGCAGTCACAGTCAAACCTGTTTTCTCTTGTTTCGGAAATTTTCCATTATTGCACATCGTGATCATTTCTTTAAGTGAAGAAACTTCTGCAAAAAACATCACACAAAATCCCTCTATTTCCCCGTTTTGTGCGATGGGAAAGATTTGATGCATAAACACCATTTCATCCTGGAACTGTACTAATCCACATATTATTAATTTAAGTGTTTCCTCAATCCTACTTAGGATGACTTCGGTAAAGATCCTCTGGCTGTTATTCAACATGCTTATCCTGCTAATATTTTCGTGATTATCCCATTCTCTCTCTTTTGGATGAGAATTAGGATATATTCTTCCACTACTCTGGAACCTTCTCACCCTTTCAGATATCCCAGGGGGATCTTTCATAATTCAGTTACTGTTCCTCCGCAGCTCTGGCTGTGAAAGCTCAGGCAAAGCTGCTTAGCAAATAAGTGAGCTCAATTTAAAAAAAATTGCTAGATTCACCAGGCTTTTATGTTTGACGTATCAGTATCACGTGTCGTTTTACTGGGATCTCCAGTTCCTTCGCTTCCTCATAGCATTTGCATCAGCAAAAATGGGTTGTCAACCAAAAAGTGACATAAGCTGTGTATTTTGCCCTTTGCTTTCTATTGATATATTTGGGAAGTCTTTTAGCGCGTTTCTGTTTTATTTCCTGCAAGATGCTTTTACCACTTACCCTGTTTAATATCCTCTGAGCATTCAGAGCACAACAACTTTACATCAGAAAAGGTTTATAACTAAGTCCAAGAAGTGAAATGTTGCCGTCTTTCCACAGTGGAGGGGCAAATCCTTGGACCAGGACAATGCCTGGAAGTCATTAGTGGGGATGGAAGTGGGAAAACTGCTGCTTTTATTCCAAGTGTTTTGGCACAATGATATTATGAAGCCTCTGACCATTACCCCAACAACCTACAGCCTTTTGGCACTCTCTTTAAGTTCAAACAGTGCAACTGATGCATAGAAGCAGTATCCTCCTCTGCAGATGCAGAAGTAAAGGAATCCCAAGAATATCCATGGAAACACAGAACAATTAAGGTCCGTATGAAAATTGGATCCTAGCCAGCGCGCCTCGGTTGGTGGAGAGCCCATCTAAAACGTAGGGATGAAAAAGCACTAAAAGGCCATAGTTAATTCATGTTGCTGGTTCATCACTAAAAGTGCTAAACCCATTCGTCATCGGGATACATTTATTTTAAAAAATGGACAAACGCTTTTTGCTGCGATGCCGTTAGACCATTTACAAAAGTCAAAATGGTTGTACAGTCTGTTAATGTGTTACTGGAATAAAATCACGCTGCACATTTAGCGCTGGATTATGTGGAGAGCAGCCAATACTTGTAGCATTGATTACAAGGTCTATGCCTAAGTAGTTCTCTTCCTGATTTATGAGCAATGCATTATCATTCATTGAGTGACAGAGTAAGCTACTAGATTTGTTAATTGGACAGTAAACCACACTTTCATTCCCATGTTGCAGCGTTTTTCATTAAAAAAGAGACATATCTAACATTTAATGAAATGCTTAAATAAATAAATGGATACAGAAGTGTTGAATATAGACCCTTTGCTTGTTTCAGCAGAAAGGAATAGTGTACAATGTGTTTATTAATTAGTCTGGCAAAATGTAATTAAAGGGCTGTAAACTCTGTGAGGAAGTTAACCAGCCTTGTAATAAATACCAATTTATAGGTACAGCAGGTCAGCTAGTATTAAGTACAGGGGTAACCTGCATAGAAACTCATTTTTAGCATGGAGACAATATAAATAAGTTATCATCATGAAAAATACAGCTGACCTTGCAGATTCAAAGGCAGCAGATTGCAATGTTTTCACAAGTTCATGTAGTTTTTTATCTCCTAGCAACTGTATGTCATTTACATATTTTACCACATCGAACATCTTAAAGAGTTTTTCTGATGACTGTTGTCAGAAAAAAGTCATTGTAGTGTAGTTCCTGGAAGACTGTTGTTTTTTATAACTGTGCTTAATGTCTTTATGGGAAGCTCTGAAGCTACATAAAAGATTTTGGTGTAGGAATTTGACATTACAAGCACTTTCAGTTATTTTGTGGTATTTACAAAAACACTGGGGTCTGAGTTCAAGAACTGGCGCGGCTCCTGCTGGCATCAGTCTGAGATGCACCAGTATAAAGTATACATACATATATATATATAAAGTGTATATATATAGGATTATATATACCCTTTATATATATATATAAAAAGTATAAGAATTTCTTCATTAGGGTTTTTCTTCACTGATCAGCAGACTTCTGCTCATTAATTATCTTACGGCTTCTGCAATAGCAGGACTTCAATTAACGTATGGGGCTCCCAGCAATGGCAAGGGAAGGAGGCTAGGGCCGATGTCTGACACACGTAGTAGTGTTTCTGTCTGAAAAGTTAGACATGAATTAGGCTGTACACTTTTATTTGTGTAGGAAATCTTTCATTCTTGTACCACTGATGATGAAATTTCAGAAGACCGTGTGAAAAGCTTGTTTTTTTCCACGCCGAAGCCAGGAAAATACTGGATCTAGATGCAGACTTCATCCAAAATACATGAGGAGAACTGAAAGTTTGTTGCCATATCGTCCATCCAGTCTCCTCTTTCCCGTGGCTGAGAAGCCGAAAGACTCCTTACAGGACTTGAGCTGCTGTGGTGAAATAAGGGCAGAACAGACCCTCTCTCGCTGTTGCCTATGGAAAATCATTTGAGCCTCATCACCTGAGCCCATGAAATCACAAGCACCCTGCTCAGAGCTAAATCTGACGAGAGCTGTAAGTCTCATTCGCTCACAGACAGAAGTGTTAGGGAATTTAAAAGCAGCTCTTGCATTTGCAGACATTTGTCCGATGACTGAGGGCTGTGCCTCCCGACCGAAGTGAACGGGAGAGTAAAGATACCAATAGCAAAGCTGGTGTCAGGCTGGCATCGCTTGCAGAGAGCCAGGGAAACGAGTCGGGATTCAGCTTCACGGAGCGAAACGCAGGCGTTTCCATGCTGAGCTCTGGCTTTTCCCTGCGATACGCATTGGAAAGCTGTGCCGTCCCGATGGAAATTACCCCAGGCTGATCCGTTGGCACAGTCTATCCAGAATCACTTCTTACGTGATCTGTAACTTAACAGTGAGCCTAAGACGTGAGTATTGTACCTGTCCCTGCCATTAGGAGTTTAGTTGTGGTTGCTATAAATCGCTCTTCGGTCTCACCAATTTTCTATCAATATAATTGATAGTGTGCTCGTTTCTCTATCCCGGCAATTTTGTGTAATCAATTATAGCACCCCAGTCAGAGCAGTTGCTTTGTGAAATTTGTGAGATGACACAGACCTCATGCAAGCTGTACAAAATTACCAATTATGGAACTACACAATCTTTTCTAGGATGTCATAAAGTGTCGTTATTTACCCTAGAAAGAGAATGTCTAAACAGATCGGTTTCTCATCAGATGCCATTGCTCAGGGATCTGAAAAATATGGAAATGCCTGGGTTTAAATCATCTGTATGCCTGAAACGGCATAAGAAATTAGTTTCTTGAGCTATTTTTATGTTTTTCTAGCTTACAGCTAAATCATGTATTATGGTGAATCATTAACTACTGACTTTTATAGCTAATCCTTATATAGCCCATTTTTAGCTTCGATGATATTTTTGAAATACAGAATTTTATAGACTACAAATATGCATCAGACAGTGCAATTATCTGTTTTCAGCATGTCTCCAAGTTTAGTCTTTCTCTGGAGAAAATATATAGAGAGAGGCTGACCTTTATTTATAGTGTGCTTTGTACTGTTACTTTGATTCCTTCTACAGCCTCACCTTCATGGGGAGTGATTTTCCCATCATTTGGGAGAGATGCACAATTCAATTCCTGCTATACATAAAATCCCCACCGATTTGCCGCACGGACCGAAATAGCCTACATCTGCAATACCAAGCACTCTGCATTCACTCCCTGTCACCAGGGAGGGGACAAATCAGTTCAAACTGATTCCTGTCAGGATAAGATTGGAGGGACATATCCGTTCACTTGCTACATTTCAATTGAGAATAAGCCAGGCCTTTAAACTGGAATGCAAGTTGTCCTGTAATTTCTTTGTACGGAAATGCGGATAATCAAATCTTTTTCTTGCCAGAGACAATGTAATTTTATGCTTTGATTTATTCCGAAGCATTCGATTTGTAGTTCTCCCAAGTCCCAAAGAGTCCTGTTGGAATTGAATAAAGCAGTGGATAACATCCCAATGAGAGTTTTCTGGAGGGAAATAAAATAAATAAAGGAAACTCTGGCAGAAAGAGATCCTTGATGAAACCTGGGGCTTGTAGCTGTTTTAGCACATGTAACTCTTGGTGACAGTGACAAAATAAAGATAAAACTGAGGATGCAAATAGACAAGTATGTGGGTTTAACTCCATATGTGTATAAACTCAAACTATGGAGGATGCAGGAGCCTCAGTTGGGTCCACATGAGGTCCATGGGGTGTGGGATCTCCTTATGCTGCCAGCAGAAAATGCCTGGCATAGCCAAAGGTTGAAGACTGAGTCTCCTGCTGAGAGCTGTTCTTTTGCATAGCATACTGAAAGGGTTAGTAAAATAAATTAGAAGAAGAGTGAGGGAGAGCGGGAGTGAGACTGATGGTGCAGGTATCATCTTCATCCTGGGGTGTGGGGAGCAAGGACAGCTGGGGAGCCGCCTGGTCTTGTGCTCCCAGAGCTCGGATTGCACTGGGACCGGTCTGAGCTGCAGGAGACCCTTGATAGAATAAGAAGAATAAGGTGCTTTGGGGAAAGATGTTCATGCTAAAAATGGACAATGTAGTGGGCAACAATGAGGCAGGGAGCGAAAGCTAGCAGGGCCACTGGTATTTTGAGAGATGTAGACATCAGAGAGTCCATCCAAGGGGATTTTACCCAAATCCTGCTTAAATTTCTCTTTTGAATCTACCTTCCAGATAGAAAAGGACCAATAAAAGTATGCTAAAAGATGTAGCTGTGTTTTTGATTGCTCCCTTCTCAAGAACCTCTCAGTGTTACTCACAACTCGGTTTCTTCTCCTCATATTTAGAAACACTTCACAATACTTTATTTTTAATGAAAATTAAAAGACCCCTTGGTGGTTCAGACAGATATATGTTATTGTTGAATGCTGATTTAGATTGACAAATTGAGATGCTTTGGTTAAACTTCAGCTCTCTGAAATAAAATTACTTGTTTCCATTTGTTAAGGCAATGATGGCAAAAATCAAGCTCTATGTAAACTTTGTTTACCTGGAAACTTCACAAGTAGCTCTGCTTTCAGTTGAGTTTCTGGGGTTCACGTCTAGAGTTTGTTCAGGATTAATCTGTATGTAGATGATGCCTTCGTACCTCCTCTTCTGTGCCAACGGCTCACAACTACCATGGGCTCTTGTGTGGTAGACAGGGAACCAAGGAATCGATCTGTTTGAGTCCATAAAAAAAAAAAAAAAAAAAAAGAAAAGAAAAAAGAATATTAAAAAAGAGGAAATTTCGACTGGGCCAGCTGCTGGATGCGGCTGGTTGCAGAGGACAGGAGGCTGGAGCTGGAGGCAGGGGCAGGGCAGGATCGCTGCAGCAGCTGCAGGGATCCAGGTTGGCGTGGGATGAAGGTTAAATTGTGTCCTCAGACTGGGAATGGGATGGAGGGCACAGGATTTGGGTGAGAGGTGCTGGGTTCGCATCATTTGTGGTATGAGATGGTAAAGAGATGCCAGCTCACCTGTGTGTTTGTGCCCAGGTCTTG
Source organism: Burhinus oedicnemus (assembly GCA_008921705.1). Classification (NCBI taxonomy): domain Eukaryota; kingdom Metazoa; phylum Chordata; class Aves; order Charadriiformes; family Burhinidae; genus Burhinus; species Burhinus oedicnemus. Next base: position 1,363,325 of record VFFE01007179.1, on the reverse strand, counting down.
CTGGGCCAGTTTTGAAAAAGGTAATAAATGGGCCCAGAAGAGACAAAAAGAAAAATTGACTCATGCCAAAGCTGAGGTTTTAATCTTTTTGAGGTGGTGGATGTAAAAGTAATAAAAAAGGAGAGTTTTGAGCTTAATTTAAAGATAAGCCTCATCATAAGCACTTGTCCTGCCTCGTAAAGGTAAGGCAGGCGATTCATTCTCATATGCAGATGCACCAGCAAGGCGGGGAGTATTATGCAGTAGACGGTGGGTAATGATGCTTTAAGGGAGAGAATATAACATTTCTGAATTTTTCACAGCTCTCTTTTTTGTTCTTTGTTATTAGGAAAACAGTTAGACCTAGAAAGCTCTGTGATGAGGCAGTAGGATGGGCAGCGACATATCAAATGCCTTTTCTCTCGGGAAGGTTAAAGCATTGTGGGTAAACTTTTAAATAAACAGAAGATTTATTCACAGTAGTTGGGTGCCTTTCTTCCAAACTGAAGGCATCCTTTTAATAAAAATTATCCAGTTCCCCCTTCCCCTGCGGCCTCTGAGGGTGTGCGTCCGCAGGGGCGAGCGTGGGGAGCGCGTTCCCGCTGCCTTTGGATGCCTCACAAGTCTTTCTGTGTGTGCCTTAATAGCCTTCCGAGGGAACTGAAGTCTCATTTTGTGCGACTCTGAATTTAAATCCAGGTCACAGAGATGTTAAATAGCAAATGACACATTTACTGTGCCACCCAGCTGCCTTCTGTAATGCAGCAGGAATGCTTTCTGAGCAGGGACAGTATGCCAATATTAACTTACATACAGGTTGTGTTGTTGTGGATGCTAATGTTAAAAAATAAGGAAAAAAAAAGACAGGGATGCTGCTCACATTTAAATAGCTACTTATTCCCTTTGCACCTTCGCTCCTGAAGTGCGAATGCTCTCTCCTGACTGAAGAATTCCTAAAGCATTAGTTCTTTTTGGTTCAGACCTTTATATTTATGTTTATTATACCAAAAAACCGATCCCGGTTTCCAGGTCACCAGAAATCAAGATTACTGTCAATATGCTATTCTAACTCCTGTGGTTAGTTAAAAACCCGAATTACCTCTTCGGTTTATGATACTGTCTGTAATATTCTCCTTTTGTAAAGGCACATACTTTATTTCTCAGGGAGGAAAGCTGTTTGTCAGAGGCTGCTGCATTATTGCAGCCTTACGAGCAAATAATGAAGTTGGACACCTGCATTCTGTACAAAAAGGCTTTTATCAGGCAGATGGAGAATGTGCTCCAGGGCATCAAAAAGGCTCGTCACAAGATAGAAAAGATGGGGATGTTGGGGTATTCGCTACACAGATGTCCTTTCTGGAAAAGTATTGCAAAATACATAGCCAAACAGCAGCTAAAATGACTTTTGACCAATAGGTGGAGACAGAAAGTGTTTTTCTACATTGACCTCTCTGGTTCATTCCTACTGAGCAGGTCAATTTACCTGCAGTTCCCTCTCTGGTAGCGAGTTTGTTCAAAGCAGGTGGGTTTTTCTCTTTTTTTAATCCCCAATAAATATCATCAGATGAGGGATTTAGCTCTGCTGCATGCTTTCTCAAGCACCACGGTTTGTTTTCCCTGAGTTCACAATGCTGTTCTGATGCTATGGAACAGCTTTTCAGGTGCGGGACTTCAGGTTTGCTTCAATCTTTTTAACCTGCTACAGACACTTGCTGAGCTTCAAGTATGGCAGTTGCCATCTTGCTAAACATCAGGACATTTACTTTACAAACCCCAGGATCCAAAGCATCTATTTCATAAAATCATAGAATGGTTTGGGTTGGAAGGGACCTTAAAGACCATCTAGTTCCAACCCCCCTGCCATGGGCAGGGACACCTCCCACTAGACCAGGTTGCCCAAAGCCCCATCCAACCTGGCCTTGAACACTTCCAGGGATGGGGCAGCTACAGTTTCTCTGGGCAACCTGGGCCAGTGCCTCACCACCCTCAGAGTGAAACTTTTTTTCCTGAGATCTAATCTAAATCTCCCCTCTTTCAGATTAAAACTGTTCCCCCTCATCCTATCACTACACTGCCTGACAAAGAGTCCCTCCCCATCTTTCCTGTAGGCCCCCTTTTGGTACTGGAAGGCTGCTATTGAGGTCACCCCGGCACCAGTCTTCAGTGCAAAAACAAATAAACAAACCCACACATCTGTATCATTACAGTCGGGGCTAAAACATTGGAAATATCAGTAGTAGCATCTCAGGACCTGACTGGAAAAGCTTTTTTACTCCTGTGAGATTCACCCCTCTGTTACATGTTACCCAGCATAGACTCATAGAATCATAGAATGGTTTAGGTTGGAAGGGAGCTTAAAGATCATCTAGTTCCAACCCCCCTGCTCTGGGCAGGGACACCTTCCGTCAGACCAGGTTGCTCAAGACAGGAACCCTGCAGCCCCTGGGTCCTGCAGCTGCCCTCCAGCATGCTTTGGAGTACACCAGGGTCACCGTCACCCTCTCCGATGGCATGCCCAAACCTCTTAGCTTAGGCTTTAGGAGATGAATTGAAAGCCATAATGACCTGCTACGGGCTGCTGGGGCAAACAGCATCTGACTTCAGCTTTCATCTTGTTAAGCATGTCTGTCCTATAGCACCACATATTTGCTATGGATTTCACAGGTGTTTATTCCTAAATATGGAACAACTCAGCCACCGAATCCGAGAACATGCCACATTTTTAAAACACGCATATATTCCTCAATCCTTATGAAGCTCTGACACTGTTGTCTTATAAATCTAATGTAGATAAATGTATGCTAAGAAAAAATAAACCACACAAAAAACCCCAAACCCCAGTAGTGTTCTGCCATCTGTTGATTATGTTTTGATATGCTGTAGTGAATCAGTGCGTATTTCTGAGCCATGAATCTAAACGTAATTTCAGTTTAGCTCTGGTTTCCTCAAACCACAAACTACTTTGTTTAATTTATAAATTGCTTCTTATATATTCCGCTCATGGCTGGTGAATGTAATTAACATTTTCTTGCGAAAAACTTGTACCTATAAATATCAAGGCCACGACACACATTATTAGTTAAAAAAAATGATGGGGCTTGTTGGTTTTGCAAATACACAAATAGCTTTCCAAAAATGTGTAAGAAGTGTCCCTTTTCTAATAAGTATAAATATATTTATTTTATGTTTATTAGGAAGGGGATGTGAGAATACTGCAGTAGTATTTAAGTATTGCAGCAGGATCAAATTAATGAGACCTGGAATCACTGTTCAGTACTGAACACCCTTTCCCATGCATACGGCTGATTCCGGTCCTGAAGGAGGTGCGTAAGAAGTTTGCATTAAAATATAATATCCATCCTAGGATCAAGGCACTTTGACATCTCTACCCTTTCACTATTATTTACTTCTTTGCAAAAAAACCGCTCCATTGCCCTTGAAATAATGTTTGTGTTTGGTGCCCTTAGAAATAATCTAAACTGGAAGTTAATCAGTTAAAAATTTGTTGGGAGTTTTGAACCTTTTGAATGACAGTAAAGTGTAAATCCTCAGCATCGGTCTGTCTTACGCAAACCATCGGAAGATGGACTTTGATTAAAAGCATACAAGCCAGAGTCTGAATTGCAGTGCAATCTTCTGTCTGTTCATAGGTTGGAAAATAAACCAACTCACTTCAAGAAATTTGCGAAAGTAAAGACAGAAATAATCTGCGCAAAACGGGTTATAATCCAGACCCTTTGAGGGAATTAGTGAAAAACTCTCTGGGACTGTGGTGCAAGCCAGCTTTAGCGCTGCTCCTTTTTTCTAGCTGCTCCTGGTTTCTTTGGTTTTTTTTAGGATTCTCTTCTTGCCCTTTTTTCCCAAGACTTTGATTACAGTATCTATAGGAATTCCCTGGGCAGCTAATACGGGAAGTTTACCTCTTACTGCTCATCTTTTCATAATTAAACAAACACAGAGACTCAATTTTGAAAACTTACATACAAACAAGCAATGAAGTCCCTTAAACACAACTATGTTTTTAATTACCCGCTTACTCTTGATCTTCTCAGGCTTTGGTGGTGGTGCAGCAGCAGCATGCTCTTCTGCCAGCTGAGGATGCAAGTTTGGGAGGATGAAGTGGTTTCAAGTGACTCTTGCTCCTGGGGCTGCATCTCCCCCTTTTCTGCCTGGCGAGCAGTTCTGATAGATTTTCTTTTCTTGGCTAGATGGCAGATCCTTGACACCTTTATTTTCTGGCATGCGCAAATGAGGCTTTTCTTCTATATGAAATATTGATAGAATAAAACACTTAAGAAGATGTTAAAGGACAAATAGCATTTAGTCCTGGTCCCAGCCCTTCCACCAATTCATTTAACCCATAAAGGTGAAATTCTGCTGGGAGTTAACATAGAGCTGCGACTCAGAAATAAGGTAATGAGCTTCAAAATGGGTTGGAGTAAGCATGCTGAGCATGAAGTTGCTCATAATTTAGCCCTAACTACATAAGCGGTTTATTTAAAAATACATTTTTCTGCAAGTGAACATGATAGGCTGGGCTTGAGCAATGCAAAGTTTTAGCTCATTTTCTAATGTACCCTGCACCCAGTTTTTTCTGTATTATCATGCAAAACTAAATTTGGCTGTGAACAAGCCCAGATCAACTGGAGATTCGATTAGGACAGGAAAATTAATTTTTACTGGGATTTAGGGTTTATTTGAACCCACTAAAGACAGGGTAGCCCTATATTTCACCTTGATTAAAGAAAAAAAAATCTGGTATTATACAATTACACCAAAAGTGACATTATGATTTATTGTGTCAAACCTTTCCTTCTTCTTACAGCACCACAAAGGTCAGTGACAAAACAAGTCTGCTGCATAAGACTGAGAAAGAAACTGGTAGTGTGAATAAAAGACAGGAATGTAATTTTTAATTTTCAATGTCCCTGCTTTTGTGGTGGGGAGCCAGACCGTAACATTTCATTTGCTTTTAAAAATTATATGCAATGCTTTTTTCAAAGGAGTCCAGTTGAACTCCCTGGAGAACTGGGGTCAGGGCTAGAGGTGTAGTTAGGGGGATGTTAGAAAAAATAGTTGCAAACTTTTATTTATGACATAACCTGCTCTGATGGGATTCCTAGTGATAAATTTTTTTTACGTAGTTTTACGGCTTAGAAAAACTTGCCGTGGCACATGTTGGCATTGCCCTGTTATGTCATGCAGATTGTTTCTAATTCTTCAAATTTGTTGTGCAATTAGGAAGCAGAAAGAAAGGCTGAGCTGATAAATTTTGTAAATTGGTATTATTCATAAATTAAAAGTATAAAGAGCAGAGGAAATAAACAGCAAACATCCAGAAGTCTGAAATATTTGTGCATGCAGTGTATGCTGTTGAGTTTCTTCTGAACTGAATTGTTCAGTTGTTCTTAAGACTATTAGTAGTGTGATCTTAATACAATCTTAGTGACACTTTACAAAGAATTACAGAAGACTTTTGATCATTGGATAAGTAACTCAGTTTGATTACTTTTATCCACCTTAAACGGTAAATATGATTATCTTTAATGTGAAGACCCTGTCTTTGGGATGGGAGATACTCATATCTCTTTTTTCTAATCTTCCGAAGTGTTTTATAAAGTGACATCTTTACATGTTGGATGTCGGAGCGCAGTAAGCACATACGCAAAAGATCACTGAGGTTAATAGTGATTTTCAGCTGACTGCAGTGATCTTTGATGTTGTTGGCAATATTTAACTAAGTTTTCAAATGCTGTTGTTCCTGCAGGTTTGGTTCAGAAACCGCAATGCAGAAAGGCTAAAACTAGTCAAATAAACGGATTGTTCTATAAAAACAAGCAATCGGCAAAGTGCTGGAAAATCCCATTTTGGCAAGAAAACACTCCAGCTTTGTTCTTCTGGTGTTATGATGTTATGAAGAGCCCTCAACAGAGCTATAAATTTGTGTTACATGAATGTTTATCTCGTGACCTCTATGCACGTCGTGTATAACTCGAAACACTATCCATGCTCTTTTCTTGCGCATTTGTCGCTTTGCCTCTCCTGGTCTCTTTTACAGGAGGTCTCCATTTCATACAGGCTTAGGTGATTCAGATAAATTAAAACAAGCGTCTCTACAGACAGTGTTATTTCAGTTTATATGACATATTCCACTTTACCGCAGATTGCCTGTGGTGCAGAAATCTGTTACTCATGGTAACGAGTTCCTGTGTCCAAGACTTTAATCTGTTTTTTAAAATTGATTTAAACCACGGTAAAAATGGTTTATAAGGTTTACAAAGTCTTTTCACTAGTTTAGCTAGATTAATTTAAAATCATGCTAAGTCGAATAACAGCTCGGGGTAGATAAGCCCTTATTCTTTTCCTATCTTTCTCTTTCACATGTCCCTTGTTCTTATAATCTCTTATGACTATGTATATTACATGACACGTTTTAGTTTAATTTAACAACAAGAACTTTTGAGCTCTTTCCCCAAGAGCTGTGGGAGATGGCCAGGTTGTTGAAAGAAGATAGTTGCAGCTCACCATTGTAAAAATAGTACTTACTATAGTGCCTAAAGATCATGTAAACTAACCACATGCCCAGTCAGCTAAATGGTTAGGAAACATCTCAGTCTTTGAAACCCAAAACATAGTGCTCTAAATTCTCTTCTTGTTGTGGTAACTGGATGTAACTGGACTGACTTCAGTAATACCACGTTTGGGTATGAAAATGGGTTGGCTCCATAATAACATCATTGCCCAACTCCACCATCTGTGGACAGAAACTCAATATTCAAAGTTCAAATTTCTGGGGATATTTGCACATGTATTTTATCAAGGCAGCGCATGTGTGATGGGAAGAATGTGGCTGCAATACAGATAATTACTGAATCTCTCATATAATGAAAATAAACTGATAGATACAAAATCACTGTGAATGGAGCTTTGCCACTTTCTAGTTACGCATTGAACAAGGAGGTAATTTTGGAAGAAATCTTAACTTCAGGTAGTTGCGTATAGTGGTATCAGTGCTGAAGAGAGCTGATGACGCCGTGCCCTGCTCGGAAAAGAGGCTTTCATTTAGCTCAGCCAGAAGTGCCGAGGACGGGGTCTGCCTCTCAGCAATGTGCGAGTCCAACCTGCGGCGCTGCCCTGATGCCCCCCAGCTGGGTTCACATTGCAAGGGATACCTGAGAGGCACTTCATGGGTTTGAGAGTATGTGGGAACGGTGGAGTGAAAGTAGGCAATAGCATGGATTACATAGGGGGAGTGTGGGAAAATTGTCATGGCAAGCTGAATAGGTTAAAATTGGTAATCCTGCATTACATTAATTGTGTGCTACAGGTGAGTGGGATGGATTGGCATCCCTGGATTAGCATCCCTGTCTTCTTTTTGAGCTTCTAAAACCAGACTGTGATGCCCCTAGCAAAAATGAACACAATAGTATTACTCAAACACTCCTCCTGGATTCAAATGATATTCAAGTTAATATTGAGGAAAAAGAAGTTCAGAAAGATTCAGTGAAAAGAATAGACTCTTTACCAGAAAAAACTTTTCAAAACTTCTTAAGTAGTGACTCGACTCCAGGCTCTTTTGGTGGGATTCAATACGAGACTAACTTAAATGTCAGTCTCTACATGCAGCCACCGTGTCTTGTCTGCTGTGCCGGTGGAGACCTGATCGATAAAGCCAATGAACCCTGGGGAGCGGCTGGGCTCTGGCTCCCCGTCATGTTGCTCTGCAAATTCCTCTGCCTGTATGCGCTGGATTTCCAGTGGCGCTGGGGTTTTAGGCATCTGGCTCGTATACAGGCATATGCATACTGGCATGGAAATTTAATCTTCTTGTGCTGTGGCTTTCTTGCCATGACTTCACTCAGTCATGCTATTTTTGAGCTTAACTCCATCTTAATGAAGTTGAGCTAGTAGAAGGTCCCATATAAATAATTTAATAATATGTCTGAATGAAATGACTGCTATCTAACTAGTAGAAATAACAGAAGTGATTAAATTAAATTCAATATACACATTAGCCACTGAACTACATAGCCATAAAAGAAAGAAGAGTGTGGTCTAAAGAGTTGTCTCTTTTCCTCCCACAGCTTTATAATTATATCTTCAGGGAAATGCCACAGCTCAGCATTTAACGATCTGCCATCAGAGACATTTATGAGAAGATTTTCAGGGAAGGAGAGAGTTGACGGTATCTTTTTCACAAAAAAAGCAGTCATTGAATAGTCCGGCAGTCGTCTGCTGAGAGGGGCAGTGATCTATACATTTACATATCATGTGAAGTTAAGAAGTCTAAGTTTTTCCCCCAAGAAAATCCACAAAAAGGTCATGATCTCCCAGGAAATGTTTGGAAAATAGAGCATAAATCTTGGACAATGTCAATCTGTCACTGCCCTACAGCAGATTTGTATGGTTTGAAAGAGCACAGCTGGTCAATTCGGTGACTCTGAATGTTTTCCGTGAGGGATGGCTTCGGCAAAACCCAGCCCCTTTGCAACACTAAACCATGGGGTATACTGGAAAAGGGGGAGACATTTGCAATGTAGGAAGCAGTGGAATGAAGTATTCATGCAGAATTAACAGATGGCACAGACTAAACAAATGGAAAAAATTAGCAAAATACTTTTCCTAGTGCCAGACTCTAAATCAAAGTGAAATATCCTTTGTAGCTGTAGCTGGTACGTATATGCAGATATTGATGTTACTTTTGAGGTGAAAACTAAAAGTCTGGATGATGACTAATCTATTAAGTGCTCAGCATGAGTAACTTTCAACTTCAATACATATTTAATTTCCCAAATGGACAAGAAAAAGTCCAGGTTGTGGCTGTCAGGTGTTTCTTAGACATTTCAAAACATGGTTTGTGTAACTGCTCCTCTCTCTGAGCAGATTAGATTGTCCAAACAGATTCTGAGATGCAGGAAAAGATCAAGTACCCTTAAGAAGAAGAAGACAAACTTAAACAGATCTGTGAGTGCATTTATTTGACTGACTGAAACACTCAATAAGAGTTGAAGAAGTCTCTTTAATTAAGTTACATGCGCTCCTAATCTAGTGAGACAGGGATTTCCGAGACAATATTGTCAGATTCCAAGTGAGGTGGTAACAACATCTACTGCTTTGTCATTTATAGTGACCGTTCATCACTTGCATTTGTCCCAGCATAGGCGGTCAAATAGATAAATCACAATAATTTCTACTTAGAGCAAAAATCAAAATACTGTATACTATTACTTTTTATCCTTTTTAAAGTGGTAGCTCCTACCGACCTCATTCATGGACTTGACCCCCACAGAGTAGTTCAGCTGTATGTGTGCGAGCGACAATAATATGCTTTTTTCTTTTGGGCATGCTCTGCTGCAGCCCATGAACAGGAGAGCCCATCGTCACCGCTCGGATTTTGCAAAGCAGTAAGTAACCAAAAAAACTGGTCTAATTTCAAGCTCCATTAGACAGAGTGTTTGCCAAATGGAAGAAGACCAAATTGGTTGGAAGTCTTGTCCTGAGACCTCTATGTTGGTATTAAAAATCAGAAAGAGTAGGTAGTAATAAACAGAAATCACATAATATATCATCTGAATCATTTACTTTGAAATCACTTTGAGTCTTTTAATGTTTTCTCTTTTTTTTTTTTTTCCCTCATGGAAGTGTAATTACTCTGGGAATATTGATTACAGAACTGTAGTATCAACCTGGGTTTTCCAGTACTAGGTTGTTGAGATCAGTATTTGAATGACTTAAAGATAATTAGACCGTGTGTATGTATATATATACACACACACACACAAACTTTCTTTCCTTTACTTTTCTTTATCCTTCTTTTAAAATGTTGCAAATGCATGTGTAGCACTGTATGATTTGAACACTGTAATTAGAGGAAAGAAACAGTATAATTAATAAGAGTAAAGCTGATTTTAATCCAATCTATTATTTTTACCATGATGATTAGTTTGAGTGGCAAGATTTATCCCTCTCTGCATACTGAAGGGCTTGTTTTCATGCAGAGCTTTTCCCCAGGAAGGTGTATGTTCAAGTCTCATCAGATGTACTGCCTTCGTCATGTTGATGTGTTATTCTTCTGCAAATGTTGCGTTACCACAGATCGTAGAATCGTTTAGGTTGGAAAAGACCTTTAAGATCATCAGGTCCAACCGTTAACCTAGCACTGCCAAGTTACCTCTAAACCATGTCCCTCAGCACCATGTCTACACCAGTATCTCCGTGGGCTCCTGCCCGTGAATTGCAAGCCAGGTCCTGTTGAGCGGAGTGACTGATAGATTTTACAATTTCACGTGTACGTTTAAATGGTGAAGTCATACTCAAGTTTTTAAGGTCAGAAGAAGTCACCAGAGTACCCTAAAACAACATCCAGGAAAATGTGGGCCGCAGAAAATCACCTGCTCACCTTGCGTCCAGCTCAAGTATTTGTAGGGGAAGTTTAGTCATTAATGTAAGAAATATTTCACTGACTCTAATAAGAAGTGGGTCGGGCCTCTGCTCTGATGTATCGGTTCAATTGATTCAGCAGCCAGAATGATTGATACGAAGGTATCCGAACCCGGTCCTGCAATTTGGGCTGATAGTCATTAGCTGGGCGCGGGGGCCCTGGCCTGTCATTTGTAGGCCTGCCAAGCCGGGGAGTAGCTGTCGGGCACCTGAACTGAACAGCTCTTGTTCTCCATTTTTAAAATGTTCCCCTCGAGAGCTATTACCAGAGTTGCCAGCACAAGGTAGTGTGAAATATTGAAACTATCCTTAGTTTGGAAAATAGGGACCCTGGAAAGGCGATCGCGATGCAGGATCTCAAGTCCCCGTGAGGGAGAGGGGGCCGGGGCTGGAGGTGCCGCCACGGGTAAGGCAGAAGAGGAGAATTAAATGAATCCGGTGGAACTGATTTAAGTTGAATCAAATTAAAAATGGGTATATATTTGTGTGCCTGTTTGTTAGGAAAGATGGAATTGGTTCTCAAAGCCACCCTTGGGGGCTGCGGCGGCCGCCCACGCGCGGTGTTGATATGCAGTGCCGGCAGCAGGCTTCTGCGTCCCAGAGTGCTGGGGAGTGAATGTCAGCTCGTTTAATCTTTGTCAGCCTGGTCCTCCCTCACTTCATCCTCGGAAAAGAAAGTTTAAAGAAATGTTTTCAAGGTTCGCTCGAGGAAGTGCGCTTTTGGTATCTCCCTGGTTTAGTTTAACCCGTTCCTCTCCAGCCAAGGGATTTCAGAGACACTTTCAATGCCAGAGCTGGAGTATTTAGTTCTTATTGACGCTCGTAGTACAGCGATGGCTCTGTAACTCAGGAGGAAAATAGCTGTGTGTGTGCTGGGCACTGTTTAAAAAGTCAGTGTTCACCAGGAGGAGCAAATCCTAGGGCTTGCTGTAGTTGGACCCAGACCCACTCTTGTCTGTCACTCGCATTTTGTATATATATGTATGCCAGTATCTATCTATATCTGTCTGTCTGTCTACCTATTTATCTATCTATCTATCTATCTATCTATCTATCTATCTGTCTATAGCTACATGTATATTAAGGTCGGTAAGGAAAGAGATTGATATGGTCTCATATAAAGAACATAAATATTTTCACATCTGAGTTTAGCATGAAACAAGCGGTTCTCAACATTTTAGTGCTTAAATTTTTAAAGATCTAACTGGTCGTTTTGAGAATGTGCTGAATATATCGGCGTGTTCATCAAATCCTTTGGATGCTCTTTGTTGCTGTGGGAGGACAGGAGACTTTTACAGCCGGGAAAAAGCAGCTCGTATAGTCTTTCCTACAGAAGCCTGCTCTCCCATACCAGAGATTTCTACTTCCCAGGGAGCGGAAGACGGCACACACTGCTTGGCTTTATTGCAAGGCACTGCACCAGCTGAAGAAATGGATCCACTCATTCAGGACAAGTAAGCAAATTCAGCTGGCTGATGAAAGGAAGCCTAGACAACGGTGTTCAAACACTCACTCCCATTTCCTCCCAACACCCCCCTCCCCCAGATGTCTGGTTTCAGTTTTAAAACATAATAACATTTCATTAAGGAGCCATAGCAACCCTTCACTAATTTGTGTCGAGTACATCGTGAGATACATTCTGTACTTATCAACGTTTGAGCACTTTAGATCTTGTTTCATCTCATTAGTGGATGTTTATGGGACCTGAGGGTTTCAGCACTCTCTGACTCATTAGTCAGCCTGTGGTGGTGCAGGTTATATACTACACAAAACAATTTCCCCAGCCTTTAAATGCTCGCACAACCTTCAACAGAAGTTCAGTCGGAAATGTTTTTTCACATTAAACAGTCAGCCAGAAAGGAATGTGCAAAGGTGTGTTGTTTTTTTTTTATATAAAACCACCACTTAATATAACACTGTGTATATCAAAGTCATATTGTGCTCGGTCGCAGACAGCTGCACCACCGAAGAGATGTAATTTCAAAGGGCTGGATATTTAAATTGCTGGCTCTGGAAAATTTAGCCACGGGATGGCATTTACAGGAAACAGCAAATCAGAAGAATGTGTCACGTTGGAAGTTGCTTGGTGTTAGCATCAGAAAGACTAGGAATCCTTGTTTTCCCACTCCTATACTGGACCGAAGCCTTTTTTTCCCCAAATGCTGCAATTAACGTAGGTTCATGCATGATCTAATTTGTATGAGAATAAATGTTCGTTTTCCTCTGCTAAATTTATTAAGCAGTGCACCACTTAGTAAACTGTCAGTAGCATCTGTTGGAGAAAGGCAAATAAAATACTGGTGCAGGAGGAGGTAGTTTGTCCAGATTACTGGCATGTAGTTTCACATACTGTGAAAAAATTCCCTGGGTGCATAATTTAATAGGAAATAATCCACCAGTCTGCTTTTTGTGGCTTTGTTTCTAATACTGCTTTTCTTCCCCGTGTTCTTCTTCTTCTTCATGATGTACAGTTTTCTCTGAAATGCACTAACAAATAGGAAAAACAAATACAAGTGTGAATTAACAGTGTGATGTAAATGATGGAGCAAGAAATGGCATCTTAAATTTGTTTACAATATGCTGCAAGTCAAAGCATAGGAAACTGCTTTATTAATAAGCAGTTGATAGTCATGTTAATTAGGAAATCACAGAAAAAAATGTGCCACTTGCGTGATAATTGCCTTATTAACACTGCATAGACTGTATCCATTTTTTCAAGGATTAATGTAGAAGTCAGATTCACATGTTGTGCTTTTGCAAAGATAGTAGGGATTTGCTTTGTTATAGGTGGAGCTCTGGTGCTGTAATTGGGAGTAGATAACTGGTAAGGTCCTTAAAAATCACTGCCAAAATGAAAATGCGATGAAGATCTGTATCAGATCTTATCTGAATAAATATTTCGGAATTTTACAGTTGCTACATGGCAAACTGTGCTTATGGAATAATAACTTTACAAATTGGAAATCTCTAGCCTCATTCATCAAGTATACCTATACAAGCATTGCATGAGTTTGCTACCAATCTTTTATGCATGAGTCACTGTGCACATTGTGGTTTTGATGGGAAATGAAAAACTGAGGACTCGTAGAGGGGACTTGGATTTGAAAGAAAAAAGGCAATATTTTGTTTCAAAGGGCTGAAGTACAGCTAGAAGCAACACCAATGCTTTTCTTTCATGCCAATGACGTGGCCAAACAGTTTGTAGAACAACAAGTTATTAAGTTCCAGCACGTCGTCCTCGGAGAGCCTCGTGCTGCTGAAGTTGTCAGAGGACACAGCAGCTCGTCCGCAAAACCCGCTCGTGTGAGGCAGAGGCTGTCAGGGATGCTGCAGGAGGACGTGCTGCAGCTCCGGCGGCGGGGCAGCACCAGCGCGCCTGCACCTGCGCCTTTCCCCTGGCTCCCGTGAATCCAAAGTAATCGGCGAGTGCCGAAGGGTTTTACAAGAGGGCGAGACTGCTGCGCTTAGTCCACATTATACCATTTTCAGCAATTAGTTCAAGATGACACCGGTAGTTGTGATGTGAGGACCCTGCTAATTGAAAACAGCCCAATGCGGTACCTGTGCGCCCGCCAGAGTGGCTGTGCTTAAGAACCAGATGGCACTCGAGAACATCTTCAAGCTCTAGTGCTTGTTCCATTTTATCCATATTTCTTGATTCATTTCTTCAGCTGCAGAAGTTTCTGTACTTACACGAAGGGTAAAAGCTGTGTTCACAGAGCTGTCTGGCAGCACAGCTTTCCAAGCTTGGTTTTTTTTTTCCAATGTTACTTGAAGCAAAGTGCTTGCTTTTCTGCCGTGCAGAATTGATGCCTCTGTAGCCGAATGGCAGCACCTGAGCTCATGCCATTGCTATATCATCTGCGTGCAGGTATCCAGGCGGTGGGCTTGAGATCAGTTTGAGAGGTCCACGAGGAACCTGAACGGAAGCTGAAGGCCAGAGTCCTTCAGTTTTCTCCGGAAGTCCGGAAGGTTTTGGACACTGCTTTATCTTTAGACTTTTGCCCTGGGTTGCCACAGATTATGCTGTAGCATTTTCTTCCAGCACAGGACAATTTTGTCACTCTAACTTCATGGCCTGACGTGAGTCTTGTTTAGGTGACCAGCCTTGATGAACAGAGGGAAGGTGCTCTCCTCTGAAGTGTTAAGGGGCAAGAGTGTTTGCTGCAAGAGCATGATTAAGCTGGAGGACTTAAAGGGACTGAACATTAAATGTTGTCTTAAGCTCGCTCATCTCTTGTTAAGCTTCTTTCTCCAGGTCCTGGTGACATAGTCCTGGGTGTTTGTCAGGTATTTCCAGTAGTGCAGGACAAGTTAATAGAGTTAGTTCAGTTCTCTATTAACTTCTCATATGCCTTCAGTTCTAGGACCTCAGTGCTGCTTTTAAAGGCTGTCTTGAAGACTTTGGCCAATGCTCTGTGTGAGTGGAGTCTTTAGTCCTGGGCAGCAGTCACTGATTTTTGCTCTTCGTGTTGGTAAGTTGTGTCACCTGATGACTCAACAGAGATCTTCTCTTTTCATCTGTGCTGGCTTCCTCCCCAAAATCATACTTGTCTCTCTCACCGTCCTTTCCTGCGTTGCTCTTCTTGCTCTGTCCCTGGTGTGTGCCCTGTGGAGTCCAGGATGAGCCTGCAGCGCTCTACAGGGGCCAAGGAGATGGTGCCATCACATGCCTGGAGAATCAAAGCAAGAATGTGCAGGGTGTGCTCCAGATCTGTCATCCTGGTGGCTGTTGGGAAGACATGGGCTATCTTGTCACCTTGAGGTGTCCAGGTGGGAGAAGCCAACGGGTCATGCTGGGCCATGCTGAGCCATGCTGAACTGTGCTGGACCATGCTGGTAGTCACCACTATCTCCCCTTCACAGAGAATCTCGCTGCTGGCCTTCTGCTAGGAAAGATTCATAGCTCCTTCAAAAATACTAATAAAAAATATATTTGTAGGTAAATTCACCAGAAATTTCCACAATAAAAGCATGACTTCTAATCTAAAATCAAATTTAAATGTGCTTTTGCGAAGTCTACCTTCTTATGAAGCATTTGTCCTTGGCCATGGTCCATCCAAGGTAGCATTCTGGCTGTGGCCTCAGATTTGATTAAGTAGATTACTTCCATCTTCTTTACTATATAGTGATACATCTGGACCACAGCTCAGCAGACACTGAAGCATTTTATTAAAGTCTGAGACACGTAAAAATGTATTGCTGAACTGCTGTAGACAAAGTTCTTTGGTGAACTGGAAAATGAAGGAGTTGCCGCAGGGCTCTGATTCACCACTCCACCATGACTTAGTGAAATTACTGGAGTCACGGAGATGTCAGACTGGGGTGGCACGGTGCTGAAACTGGTCCCTTGCCTTGCACGTAGAAACACAAGCTCTGCATTTTCCAGTTGCTTTATGATTTTACCACGTCAATGCTGAGCAAGGGGAACGGGCGCAGATCTCATTTCCTGTTGTTATCAATAACAGTGACAGTTCATAACTCCCTAGTGAGTTAGATAATATTTTTGTTCATTTTTTACTTTTATATAGATGAACAAAAAGAACTAGCAATAAGCAGACGTTAGTCAAGAGCATCCTGTTGCTCACCATGTGCAAAATTTATATAGTGATCGCAGTAGTAAAACCAAGTGAATATTTCAGTTTAAATCCACTCTTTACTTTGGTCTGGCTCACCTACATGGCAAAAAATACTTCTCCTAGCTATGAGATAGATGGCACTTTTTATAAAGATACGAGGAAAACCAATAATTTTTTCAGTCAGTGATGACATTTGTCATATCCCGTTTAGTGAACTCAATCTCTTTACTGGTTCAAAGTGTTGTTTGTGAAGCCCTTGATGTCTGTCACATTGATTTGTCTGTGTAAAAAGCAGAAATACCTAACATTATCCGAAGAACAAAGTTTCCCAGCAGGTGTCCAAGCTGGAAGTCCTTCTGGGCCACGTGGTAAGAGTTCCTTTAGCTGCAACCTGGAGGACACATAGAGGAGGACAGGGGAGGCTGCATTTTGGCCTCATCCTGCCACATCCATCCCAAGAGCTGGGAACTGCTACCAGGTTCCTGCGTCAAATCAAAGCCTTAGAGATTATGTCTGCTTCTTTCAGCATCAGCTCCTGTAGTCCCTTACTTATGGAGAACATTGTTTTTATAAGGCGGTGTCTCTCAGGTTAAAAAAAAAAGCTAATATATTAATATTGGGATTTTGATTTAGTAATATAACTGACACATTTGCTGTTTAATATCCTATTCCATGCTGCACAAAGTCCCCAGACTCACCATGTGCTGTTTATCTAAAGTAATAGCAAAATACATTATTTTCTGTTTTAAAGGTCTGTAAAGCAGGTATTAGCTGATTTTAAAATACACGAACTTCATGCTCTTGTGTAAAGAAATCATAGTCTTCCCAGTTCTGTTTGATTGCAGTTCTACAGAACAATGTTTGTTTTGCTCAGATAATTTTTTTGCCCTGTGAATGTTTAATCTGGGGATGTGATTTGACTTCTTCCACCGTTTAGGGCACTAGTACAAGTCATGCTGTGCAATGTACATTTTACATGGTATTCTGCTTTCACAAAAAGCTAATGAACAGGAGCATTTGGGATTCATTGGAAATGGTCTACTTAATGTGATGCTTCTGTAGCAGTTATGGTACTTTCCAAAAGTTACTGCTTCTCCAGTCCTTGCAGCTATTCCGATCAGATACACGGGGGAGCACTGGCAAGGACATGTAGTACACTAGCTTTTTTAGTGCCAAAATACTCTTAATCCATCTTAATTCTTATTTATTCTTTGCACTAACATTTAACTGGAAGACAAGCTCCAAATTTTGACTTGTGGCAGTGTCTTCATTAAGGCATGAATAAGGAATACAGAGAACAAGAAGTGCTTGGGACACTTCTTAATAGACATTTCTGAGCATTTCCGTGCAACAGGAGTCTAACCTTGACCTTATTCTTTCTGAAACCCACGATGATTTTCCTGTTAAGTGCACTGGCTCAGCATTGGTTGGTAATAAAGGAAGAGGGCGATTGTCCTTAGTACTAAACCTTTCAGCCCAGATCATTGTAAAAGTGGTGTTAGTGTGATTAAGAAGATCCAGGCCAAGACTATTTAACTGCTTAATCTTGAAAATGAGATAGCACAGATTGCAGTGTAAATGCCTGGGCTGCAAGATCAGCACGAGATGTGCTTTTTAAATATATATATATATATGAAATTGTCTTGCCTGTCCATGAAATACAGTGGATGAATTTATTTGTCCCCCTCTGTGGTGAAGGCAGCAAGAATGAGGGAAGCCCTGCCATCACGCCATGCAGAGAGAGAGACCCAACAGTCCTCTGCTGGGAAGTTTACTGGGCCCTTCTCAGAGGGGATTTGGGGGACAGAGGTATAACTCAGCGGTTATATAGCTACTGTGCCTTACGAAGGGAGGAGACCACAGCTGATCCTCTGCCCTCTTGAACCCATCATTTGTGGAACCAGTTCAGTTTTAGGTCGAAGGCTTTGTTCACCCAGTCCCAATTTCCATCCACTTTAGATACCAAAGCTGTGTGCTGCCGGCTCCCTAATGAATCCCTTGTTCTTTAATGTATCAATCTTGATAATTCCTCTGTGAAGTTAAGAAAAGCACAGAAATTTTAATTGTGGCATTAAAAGCCACCTAGATCCTTGTACTGAAATCCAAAGGTACCTGTGAGATTTCTAAAAAATCTTGTGTCGGGAAATCTGACAGGGAACTGAATCTGCATCCTTTTCATTACAGGCTATTGCTGAAATGATTCAAGCATCTTTTCCTCATCGGGGACAGCATATTTACCATGCTATCCATTAGGGAGACAATTGCTCCTGGAAGATATGCCAAAATACCAGTGCTTTGATGTGTGAATGTTCACAGTCACCTGTATAAATAGCAGTGGGCAGCTAGAGAAAACTGTATTGATGCTTTTGCCTTTGCTTCTGGGATTTAGTTTATTTGCCTTTCCTGATCGGTGAGAGTTTTGTAGAAGTGCTTCCCCAGAACAACGCCTGTAAAGAGCAGGGGGGCAGTGGGCAAGCGCCGTGGTCCTGAGGGGGCCGAGCTGTCAGTCGGAGCTGATACCTGTCTGAAGCAGTAAGCTTAATTTAAAAAATATTCAACGTCTGCAACAGGTTTTATTTCTAGAGCCATACTTTGAGACGGAAGAGGGGCAGGGATCTGAGAAGAGTTACCTGTTACTGTTGCCCCGTACGCTGCTGCAGCAAAGCAGCAATAGATGCCAATAGATTTCCGGTAGATAATTCAATGGTAACTTTCTTCTGAGCACTGCAGCGTGGGAGCCTTTGAAAGAACGAGGTTGAGAGATAAGTAGGACTGGAGTGCTATTATTACAGCTATTTTTCTTTACTTCTAATACATGTCATCCTCTTTTATTAGGAGCTGACTGTTGAACCAGGAAAACCGATGTCATGGCATAAAAATGATACATAGGCAGGGGAGTATCATTGATAAGTGATCTGAATGGTACTGACCTTTCAGAAAAATTGAATAAAAATATACATGCCTTGAGACTTTCAAAAGTAAAAGCTCACCTGCATCCTCATTGTGCACAGAGAGCCTGAGTACTTCTAGCAGTGACAGGGAAAACACAGCCTCTGCGATCCCCACCTTCACCTCCCAGCCACGGGAACTAGTGCATCAGGCATTGTGTATTGCTAGAATCACAGCTCTCATCGCACCGGGGAGCTGAAAGAGAACTGAGAATACCAGAGATGTCAAATTTGAGTGAATGCTCCCCAAATCCCACTTGTACAACCGTTACACTCTCAGTACGCTATTCAAATATCAATTAATTAATGTTTGCTATTGTGTCTGATTTAACCATATATTCAGGGCTTCTTTGTTCACTTAGCAGCAATAAGATGTCACTGCAAGATCTACTGAGAGACTGAAGGGGAAAGTCAATTTTTAAGTGCAGCCTGGTGAGCTTTCAGTGATTTCCTGTAAATTTGTACTGGCGCTCTCCCAAATTCACACTCTCATCTTTTCCTGGTTCTCCATACCCATAGGCACCCAACCTTCCTGTTTCAGATATGAGGTCACAGTATTTGTCTTCAACATTAATTTTTCATAGGTTAGATTTTGTAAATGCGTTGTTTTATCTGCCAGTCTGTTTATACGCGTTTGATGTGAAACTCACCTACTTTCCTTTTCATCTCCATAAATAAGATTTGTGCATCCTGCTCTGCAGAGGCTGTTACTCTCAGCCTTCCAGGACTCTGAACAGGGAGTTTTTGGCTGACGTGTTTTTGGGAGCTTCTGCAGACAAAGAAGTCTGGGGAAAAGACATTAGCCAGCTAATAGCAGCTTGCTACCTCTCAGCTTTCTGGTACCTTATGAAAGAATTCTGTTTAGACTAGAATTTGCAGCAGTGGAGGCATCCTCGACCAGTTGAATATAGCTTGAACAGAGGAGGTTTTAGCCATATCTGTCCCGTTCTCTGATGTACCCTAAACGTGTGTCTACAGAAAGAAAATGTAGGTGATAGGCTGGGGATGAGTACAAGGGAGCTTCTCAAGCTTTCATAATGTGTGGACATTATGGAAGTAATGTATACAAGCACATATAGATGCATCTATATACACTCAGATAAGCTTTCCCCCAAGGAAGATAGCTAGGGAGGTTGGTCAGATATGGCCCTTAAAGCAATCGGAGATAACTGATTGCTTTCTGCCTGCCTGTCAGCACAGGGATACCTGTGTGCCCATTCGCAGGAGGCTCGGAGGAGCCTGGGGCTGGCTGAACGCTGGCGTGGGGCTCCCGGTGGCATGAGAGATGGCTGCTGGTGGAGACAAATAATTTACACAGGAAGTGGCATTCCTCAAGAGACATACAGAAATGACAGAATAATAATTAGAGAGCTCTAAATCGTGCAAACATGGATTTTCTTCTTCTAATGCCAAGTACCATCGGAGAACTTAAGAAGAACTGATTTCCAGAGAGTGTGTAATATAGTGTACCGCCAGGTACCTTGGAGCCTCCTGATTTCCCCTTGCTGTTTCCTTCATTTCTTTTTTACACGCATTATCCAAACAAATATTGAGAAACTGGGAACAAGGAGAGAAAGAAATAGCCCCAGTGTCGCTTCTGAACTTGGCTATGCTATGGGCTTTGTATTATGCTGATAAAAAAATCAACCAACTGAAGCATTAAAAAATGGATTTTCTTTTAAATGAATTAGGTTGGATTTGGCTTGATGTTCTACATCACAGAACTGCCAATCTTTCTTCTGTGAACCTGGAAGCTGTTGGTCATATGGAAGTGAAGGTCATATGTATGTAAAGGCGGTGGAAATTTCTCCTTTTGACTTTCAGCAGTTGTCCTCTGGGTAACACAGAACAAAACTGCTGAGGGTGGCCAAGGTCTTTGTCTCTGCTGGGATCTCTAAAGTAGGACAAGAACCCTATTTTAGGGACCTGTCTTTCTCTAAGCAGGGGAAAAAAGCTAGCAAGGAGACTGGGAGGTTAAGGGGAGCAGATAAGAGGTAGGGAATGAAAGGAGAGCCAAAAGGACTGCTATCAGCTGAGACTTGACTGTAGTGTGGACTTGGCTCATCAGAGACAGTATGTCAGTCTTGGCTGAGGAACAGCTGGAGATCGCGTTGGAAACCTAACTTGATGCTTTGGCCTGCTGTTTACAGACCGTTCTGTCATTTTCTTGGGGAAAAAATTCCCTCACTTCCAGATTGCTAGTGAAAAAAAAAAAAAAAATAATATTTTCCTACCCAAACCCTCCCTGTCAGGATGTCGGGTTGGTGAAAGTTACCTGGCAGCAGAGGTCTGGTGTAATGACATTTCATAAGACATTGGCTCTTTAATAAAGTAGAATTAAAAGCTGATTTAGGGAAGCATGACCTAAAGAAGCAGCAGCAGAAGGTATTCACACCTACATGTGTGACATAAAACAATTCCTTCCCAAGCTCTTCGTACAGGGGAGGTCTGGGAGCACCATAGCAATTGCCTTACTCCAGGTGTGAATGCAGGTGTTTTAACAGCATGCTAAAAAGCAGAGAGAGAGAGAAAACCCGCAAAAAACAGTTGTGTTTCTGGACACAGGTGGTATTCTCTATTCTCGGGAACACAAAAGTTAGTCAAAATATACCAATTCTGCTGGTAAACAGAAGGCTGTGGCAGTTGTGACTATTGCTCCAAGGCACTGCAGGGTCTGACCATCGAGGTTCTCACCTCTCCTGCTGAGTAAGCCACACAAAAATGGAGCCTGTTAATTTACTTTAGAGATTGTAGTGTAAAATGGAGGGAGAAATCCAAGTCTCTAGGCCAATATTTTTAATCTTCAGGTTCAATTTAGATTGTTGCTTAAACTATGCACTGAAATAGTGTTATAAGAGTAATTAGCAAATTAATAGCTCACCATGTTGTGCAGAAATGTCAGCCCCTAGAAATGTCATTGCTATTTCTTTGTGAGATTAACTTTTCATTTTTAGGCAAATAATTTTGTCACCACTGAGAATGTGCTGTCTTGCTGCTGAATAATGGAACAATATTTATAAGAAGGCTAGAATTTCAGCATGTTAAAGACAGCTTAATTGACATTAATTGACACTTCACATACATAAATACATTTTTTTCGCCAAGGTGCTGTTCTTCAGCCTGCTGCAGGCAGGGGAGAAGTTTATATCCCGTCTCTTACTGCCACAGCTCCCAGTTGAAACAGAAGATCCTGGAGGTTTTCATAGAATCATAGAATGGTTTGGGTTGGAAGGGACCTTAGAGATCATCCAGTTCCAACACCCCTGCCATGGGCAGGGACACCTCCCACTTGGCCAGGTTGCTCAAAGCTCCATCCAACCTGGCCTTGAACACCTCCAGGGATGGGGCATCCACAGCTTCTCTGGGCAGCCTGTCCCAGTGCCTCACCACCCTCACAGTAAAGAATTTCTTCCTAATATCTAATCTAAATCTACCCTCTTCCAGTTTAAAGCCAATACCCTTCATCCTATCACTACACTCCTTGATAAAGAGTCCTTCCCCATCTTTCCTGTAGGCCTGCTTTAGGTACTGGAAGGGGCTCTAAGATCTCCCCGGAGCCTTCTCTTCTCCAGGCTGAACAACCCCAACTCTCTTGGCTTGTCCTCATAGCAGAGGTGCCCTAACCCTCTGATCATCTTTGTGACCCTCCTCTGGACCCATCCAACAGGTCCATGTCCTTCTTACGCTGACGGCTCCAGAGCTGGACGCAGTACTCCAGGTGGGGTCTCAGCAGAGCAGAGCAGAGGGGCAGAATCACCTCCCTCCCTTTTGATGCTTCAGCTGTCCTCAGGCTCTGAAGCTCCTGGAGACATGATTGGCACCTTGTGGAGAGACCCACTATTGGCCATCAGCCACCTCTGGGGCTGCGTCTAGAGCAGGCAGCTTGCAGGAGTAAGCCGTGACCTTTATTCAGAGAGCTCCCACACGGCGCGTTCCCTGAGGTGACAAGGGTCCACCCGTCTGTTACACACTGGCAATATTTTTTTTCCTTCAGCCACTCTCAGACAACCCCTTTAAAAATAACGGTGGGGACGCGGGAGCAGGGATCTGGTGGCATCCATGAGTAATGCAGCACTTAGTGCTTTAAGTCAGTCAAGCGGCGCTCGTAGGGCCCCGCGGACGCACGCGTGATGTATGTGCCGCCGTTCCTGGCGCTCCCTTGGAAGTAATTAGATCACCCGAAGGGCATGTCCCTGGGTGTGTTAGCTCCGCCACTTGAAGTAACAAGACATCTTACTCTCCTTTAAGCCGCAGTAACGCAGGGTACAGCTTGCGATTCTCTGTTTCGTCCTGCGCTCCGGCATGAAAAAGTCAGCTGCGGTTTGCTGTAGGAACCCAGTTGCAGAGCTGGAACAAACTGGGGAGGGATGAGAGTGCGGATCATGTCTTCAGTTTCTGTAGAAATCTGCTTTAACCCCGTTGCAAAGACGCATACTGGAACGTGGTAACTCCGCAAGGAATTCAACTCTGTTACAAAGTTCACAGCATTACAAAAAAGCTACCGGATAATGAAAATACTGTATTGCATTGCATTATAGCTACCAGAAAAAATGCAAAATGAGGCATGATTTTCCATCCTGGTACCTGCCATTTAAAATTAGTTACCCCCCAGTTAGCATTAATTTTTGTTTGGCTTGATAATTAAATGACTATTTCGTCTTGTTAGAGCAAGTGCAACAAATTGATCACATTATTTTCACAATGCTTTGTTTTCTTAAAAGTAATTGAAAAGCTAGGTGCAGAAAACCGCCATCAATACCCGTATTTATCTAATTTAAAGTTTTATAGAAACTTTTCAGGGGGGGAAATGTATATTAAGATGACTTTTTGATGCTGATGAAAGTAAAACTGGAGTTTTCTTTTGTTTTGTTTTTTTAAGCTAAACCTATTTGTTCTATACTCGCCTGTAAGAAGTATTTGAAGGTTACTATGAGATAAATACAAATGGTTGGTAACTCCTTTTTCAGTTGTTTTATCCTAATTAAAATCCAGAATGTTGTTTACTGCATAATATTTATTTAATTGAGGTTTGCAAACGCCAAGTAACAATTTACTTTTATTGTTTCAGCAGTTCAGCTTAGTTTCATTTTGATCACAGAAGAGCTACCAAGTAAACAGTTCATCTGCATGCCATAGATTTTTTTTTTTTTTTTTTTACTGGTGGGAATTTTTCCTAGCGGATTAACTCTTTCAATTGCGACTTCGACATTATTGTAATTATACCTCATATATAACCTATCACATCAGTAGGAGGAAAAAATTAAGAGAAACAGCCATTAATTTTGTTCATTCAAATTGTGTTTGCTCGCAAGAAGACAGGCTATTATTTCTTCTTACAAAAGCCATAATGAGAAATTTTCTGAGCTGATTGTTCAGATCAAGCAAAGGGCAATGTGGATTTGATTAAAGTCCACCTGAAGCTATGAGCCCAGGCGTATTGAATGGGAAAGCAAACTTGGTTTCTCAATCCTAGAGTGGTTAAGTAGACCCTGGGCCAGTGTCACTTGGGATTTTTTATCATAAAAAAAACCAACCAACAACATTTTGTAGGGCTAGATTGGCTGGAAAGGTTAAAGCTGAGTCAGAAAAAAAACCCAAACTCAAGAAGATCTATTGTGAGGACGTCATACCTTGAAAAGCACTGTTGATAAGACCCAGATAAAATCTTTTCTTGCCTAGGGTAAATGCCACTTAGATTTTGTTAGTTCATTTTATATTCACTTTTTAGAGATTATTTCCCTCCTGCATTGTTAATACCTCTGTTTCCTCGCACGCAGCACCAGGAAAATAACAAGCAATATGAAATTTGTAAAAATATCAGTCAGTCTGATGTCCCGTCCTTGATTATATCCGTAATCTCCCTGGGTAGACATGCCGTTTCCCAGGATCTGATCAATAAGGTATCAGCAGCAGTCTGCGAGCTCCGGCGGTGTGTTAATAAATCCCACTTTTCCGGTGAGCTATATATGAACTCGCATTGAAGTCACTTGGAGTTTGGTGAGCTGATCAATGGCAGGATGGGACTCAAAAGCCTAATGAAGAGGGAGAAAAAATATTCTGCCTCTCCAAGTATCATTGCCATGAGGAACATAAGAAACTTTGTATTTGTGTTGTATGAGTTGCTGCACATTATTTAAGTATCAACAGCAGAGTTTTGCTGATGCTGAAGACTATATGAAAGTTACAGAGAGTAAGTTGAGGTGACACACATCAATCCCAAGTGTTTACTGCCAGTTACGTTTGCAAAGAAAGAGGTAAAACACTTCACACCGCGGTGCATTAGAGGAACTGCTCACCCCTGTGGGGTTACTGCCCTTTGTCCGTCAAAGATGTTCTCAAGTGGATTTTTTCCCCAGGAAGAAGCTGTACACAAAAGTTGAGGGAAAGGGTGACTAAAAGAAGGATAGCTCTTCAATCCTAGCTTAGCAAGCACTTGTGCGGTCTTGCAGTGCTGGAGTTATGCCCTTGCCACGTGTTGCCCTCCCGGCTCATCCAACAGAGCTGTTGGATAAGACCTGGGACAAAATCTGAAGAGGTAAATGGATACGTCTGTAACAGTGGGATCATGAGCACCATTAGCCTTCCCAGTACCCTTCTCTGTCATTTACTTTGCTATCTGTACTTCGTCTTACCTACCCAATTAAGTCTAGAAAAATTAACCGCTCTCTTGTTAAAAAAATGCTGTTGGGACCCAGAGTAAGTATACTGTATGTGTTTTATGAAGAAAAAATAAAGAAAAACTTTGCAAGTAAGCTAAAATATCAGATGGAGAACTGATAAGATTGCTGCCTCTGGAGTTAGAAACTTTCCCACCTATGAAAAGATGAAGGGGACGGTCCACAAGTTGGACTTGGTAGCATAAAAGGAGTTGACTTTGCCATTCAGTACGGAAGACGTGGGTCAGTAGAAAAAGCAGCTCCTGTAGCATCGACTTCACCAGAGAGTACTGCGGGCATTCCTTGCACTGGTTCTGGCGTGTGCAGCCTGGGCAGTGGATCCGCACTGGAGCTCTGATGGTGAGGCAGGGTTTCGCAAGGATGCGTGCGAGCCCCATTAGAGGTAAGTCAGGAACTTCACCATATTTGCTTTAATAACACCTGTTGTTAGATCGTGCAGTGTTGCAAAGGTTCAGGATTGAGCTTCTGTGTTTGAAAAGGAGCCATGGAAATGCTTCCTCTGAGGGGCTCCCATTGCGAAGAGAGGTGGGAGTGGAGAAGGGCTGAGCTCAGAGGGCTTGCTTTGGGCTAATAGTTACACAGCGTGATACGTCTTGTTTTCTGTCTAGTCTGTATCCTGGTGGAAAAATATATTCTTTTCAACGTGACCTGCCTGCAACCATGATATTCTGCTTGTGGTTAATTGAATGTTTTTTTCTTTAGCTGATACTCTATTTGGTGAAAATCGCAGTTTTTACCTGTATAAAAATACTTGTGAAGCCAGCTGGATTGCTCTCATACTTCCAGCTATTTCAGCGTAAACAATTTTGTGTGCATGAAAGGAGGTTTTGGAAATATTAATTAAAAAGTTGTAATTGTCAGGTTTCCTGAAAATGTCTCTTGCCTGATAACCAAAAAAGAGGAAGGACACAAAGCATCGTATCTAGTTGGGATTTCAACACAGGGCTTTGTCTCAAAGCTCTTACAGCATTTGTTACTGACTTGGATATTTCCTTCTACACTAACAGAAAAGATGAGAATACATATGTCTAACTCTATCATCTTTAATTTCTGTCCCATGCATTTCTCATTAGTATTCATCGCTCTGTAGTCTTTTCCCAGGGACTTTTTGCGAAGGACAAAATAGAAATGTCAAGTGTTTTTGTAGATTGATATTTGAAACACAAGCAGCTTTACTTGGATGCGCTGTAGTATGTTTTATTCTCTGGTTAGGTGTCTGCTCCCATGCCCAGTGAAGTCAAAGAAAGAACTTCTGTTGATCTGACAGTTTATTATTAGGATGAGATTATTATCAGGAGCTAGGTGAGTGAAAAAAGTTTAATAATTATTTTTGCATAAACATGATTATAAATTTTAAAATTCATGTCCTAATGTTATTCTATTCATATTCTGGAATATTAATTGTAAATTCACTGCTTCAGTGATTAATCTTGCCTTAAACAAATGTGTTAGAATATTGAAACCCAGGGAACACAAAAGGACAAGAATGGAGTCAAAAGAAATTCTTTTAACGATCGGAATATTTATAAAATGCTTACTGTTCTGGTACTCACCTAGCACTAGGTTTTTTTCTTCCTAAGTTTTTGTTTTGCCCTGTTTTTAAACTTGCTGGTTGATTTCGTAAGTGAAGGCAATGGGAGTTTTTCCCTTAACATCATTGAACTACGAAACAGGCACCGTGTGTCATTGCATACATCAACCCATCAGTTTAGTCTTAATGTCTTATTTTTTTGAATGGAACCAAATAATAACTCTGCAGGGCAGCTGATCACCTTATTATTTTCCATAAATCTACATTACTGTCACACACAAGAACTGCCTCTCTGCCAGAGAAGAGATTCGATTAAAAGGCTGCCAGAACAAATGTACCTGCCCTGCATCCTAAAGTCAGGCACATTCGGTTCCGACAAAATACAAGAGCAGATTTCTCAGGTGAAGGCCCTCCGCTTGCAATGACTTGCCACCATTTTTACAGAGTTGCTTGAAGAATCAGCAGCTGAAGTGTCTTTTTACTGCCCTGATGGATCCTAACTCACTTTTTCTCTATCTAGACAGAGATCGTATCATCGTAGGATGGAGCTTTTCACTACAGACGATAGTGTAGTTTGGCTTTGCCCACTATTTACAAAATACTGTCTAAATGTGTTACCTGTTGTTTAGTATAGAAGTTTCCTAGTCTTTCATTACGAGATATCTTAATCCTAGGTGGGATCATGGTAGATGATAATCAAAACCACATAAAAAGTAAGGTACTTTTTTCAGGAGCCCCCTCTAAATAGGGAGGATTTGTTCAGGTGCCCTGTGCTTCCAACAAGGGTCTATTTCTAATGTGTTTCTGTGGTCTTACTTGGAAATAAAAACTAACAAACAGAACATCTAAATCAGAAATTCTCCTTAAGCATTCCCCATATTAGTGATGGGGGGATTCTGTTTAAACACACTAATTAGTAATTAGTTACTGGCAGTATAATAAAACTGTATTGAAGCCACATCTTTAAATGCTTGTATTTAAAAAGAATTTCAACTTTCTATTTAATTATGTATATGAGAGTTAAGTTTTTGCACCTTAAGTCAAAACTTAGAAGACTGATCCAGGATCTGATTTTTTTAAAGTATTACTTATTATTTCTAGTTGTTAATAAGTTGGCTTTCCCAGGGTTACGGTCATCAGCCACCTCTTTTGTTTCTTATGTGCAATATCTAAGGGTAGCATAAATGCTCATTGGAATCTCACATTTAGTATATTGCTTTGATGTGTTTAGTAGGCTTTTCAATACTTAACTCTATTTTGTTGTCTTAACAGCAACAAAAAAAAGTCATCTATCATCTACCTTTTCCACACTAAGAGGTCTCATATTTTTTGATTCTGTAGCTCCTTAGCTATGTGCACATGCATTTTCGGCTGACGTATCTGTGATACCGTTAGTGACCAGCTTCACTTGGGTGTAACATTATTATTTTTATTCTCATTATTTCTTCTAGTGTTAGTTCATTATTGATGCAAGTTTGCTCTTTTTCGAAGTTTTTGGTGACATTATAGTAGTAGTTTAGTTTCCTTCTGATGCAGTTAGTTGTACTTATCATACATTCCTGGCTTTTAGTGAATTTTCTGAGAGGAGAGCCGTTGCCTTTTTCCTGTGTGCTAGAAGGTGTGGTTGGTAGGGAAATTAGACCCTCCAGGTCATCAAATAAAGCTGCTGTTTAATAGGAAAATCTGCCTTTATGGATTCGTAGCAGATCTGTATCAGTACAGAGCTCATTCTGCATCCATTGTTGCTGCAAGTGTCCCAGTAGAAAAAATGAGAGGGGTTGGGAGTGCTTGTGTAACTGGAATATAAAGAAAAACTGCAGATTAAAAAAAAAAAAAAAAATACTTGCCTCAGATGCATCTAGAATTAGGGTATTTAAAGGGAAAGTATTCTGTAGTGTCCTACCTTAAGAAAAGCTTAAGGAAATCCTTCTGCGGCAATGCGCACCAGCACACAACAGAGTTTAACATCAAGAGATGCCAGTAATGGTAACATTACCTACGTGGCGTGACAGGCAATTTAAGGCTAAGCCCACGTATTAGTGGTCTTTGCGTGTGAGCTTCCCTTCCCTGGGTACCTTGGGGGATGATGGTGATGATGTGAGAAATACTCTAGCCTCTTCCCTGAAACACTTTCCCTCTTGGGAGTAATTAAGCACAGGGAGGCTCGGGGAGGTGTACAGACCTTTCTGGCCCCCTCTCCACCTAACGCACCCCTCGCACCAGCGATCTCCTACGCGGAGCCTGCACGCACAGTGACAGAATCATTTTGCCCTAATCAAAATACGGTACCTGAGGAAGCCTTTGAGAGGTTGGGTTTCTAGCAGTGAAGTCGTCTTCAAGCCTTCCAGAAAGCCTGTGGACACAGCAGGTAGTTTATAATGTTTGCCAGCTATCTCATCTCCAAAGCTACCGCAGAATTGGAGACACAGTTTGGGGAAAATCAGTTTGGTCCCAACAAGCCAATTTAAAATAATTTTAAGGGTAAAAAGCAGCGAAGAGCCTGTGTTGATCCTCTTGTAAAAGACGTAGATGTCATACCTGCCACGAGCTCTGCTAAGTTTTCATTTCTCTGAACTTTTGGAAGTAATTATTATTACAGATAGGATAAAAGAGCAGAAGAGCTCCCCTCAAGCAATATGTAGATATTTTTTGTCCCAGCAAATCACTAACAATATGAGGATTTCTTTGATGACATGAAAGATTTATTTAAAACTGCTTTGTCCTTTGGTAGCCCATCTAAAGAAAATGATACTGGGAGAGGTGTACTGCATTTGAAGTAGGTTTTTTTTGCTTCCTAAAGTGCTGTTGCAGAGTGTGGGCATGAAGCTGTAGCACTGCATCGTGATATACGTGCTGGACCTCAGCAACATATAAAGCAGAGGAGATGGTAGCAACCGGGATGTAGTCCAGGAGTAAGTACTCCAAGTTCTCGGCTATTTTTTACACCTTCCTAAAATAATACAGAAAACGGGACAATATTATTTCAGAAAAACACCACATGGCAAACCTTCAAGAGTGAGTTACGCGAGGGTCTCTTTGGAGAACGATCCCCTTTACCCCTCTCTCTGCAAGAAGATTGCGAAAAACAAGAATTCTGCGTGAGCTTTGCCTCCATCCAAAATCTCATCTCCTGCTCTGGGGTTTCGCTGCCAGCGAGCTGCGACTCTGCCAACTGTTACAGAAACAAAAGCTCTTTCCAGTTCACTTCACCCAGAAATAGCCTGCTGTCTAAATTCCTTCCTAGCCCGGCTCTCCTCTCTCTATTTTAACATCCCCCCCCCCCCAAAAGTTCTGCGGGGAGGGTCCTAAACCTGGAAGGTATTTTTTCCTGCAGGTCTGGCCTGGAGCACCCTGCGGGCTGGGCTGCAGGCTGCCGTGCCACGGCCTCCTTTCAAGGCATAGGGCACAGAGCCTGCTGCAGAGAGGGGTCAGAGCACTTCGCGGGAAGAGATCCAAGGGAAATGCAGCTTCACACGCTCTCAAAGACAAAATCTTGCAAAAGCTATCAAGGAAACGGATATGTAATATCTCAATTCTATTTTAAAGCTGCCAGACAATAAAATAACACTGAATCTCTGGCCTGATAATCACATTCCAAGCAGAAAGAGACAGAGGAAAAATATTTTTTTTGTTTCTCAGGGAAAAGTCTTGATTATGTTGGTTGTACGCCGACATCCAGAAATCCTCAAAGAGCAGCCAGTGGACACTAGAGGGCAAGATGTTAGATCGCCCATTTAGTTTACAGGTGGCTGGATTTAAAACAACTAGTTATATGAAATTTTACACGCTGGTGTATGCACAGTGCGACGTACTGACAGGCTGCCCAAAGTGTGTTCTGCAACCGAGAACTCGTGTGTATTATCTTTTGTGTTGTAGACAGAATGGGGTGTCCGGATCACGTGTCGCTCCTGGATCTGGCTCAGTGACATAGATGCAAAAATTTTCTTTGGTCAGGCCCAAATTACTGGTGCAATCGCGATTGTCTGCTTAAATTAGAATTTGCATAGCAGCTAACGGATTATTGACTGATAGGAAAAGTAGATGAATTGCTGGAAGTTACTTGAAAGTTTGAAACGTTATTTTATTTCAACCTCCTCTGATCGGAAGCAGAGCTTTTAGGGGATTTTTCATGCATTTTCAAATACACCTTTAAATCTTTCACATTTAGTTTTAGTGAGTAAATACATTAATTCCACCAGAAGAGAATATATCTATCAGATATGCTGCACCCCTAAGCTCCTCTCTCTTGTACATCACAGGGAAACTTTGTGTTGGAAACTTGGAGATCACGTATGACACTGTTCCAGCTACCTACATCAAAATTTCTTGATTGCTTTACAGACTTGGCTTACTTTGCAAATCCTGCAAGTACATTTCAATCAAGCTTGAATTTGACTTAAAAATAAAAATATTTCATCCAAGAAATTGGATTTTTCGATTTGTTATAACTTTAAAAAAAGATTCAGGCTAGTGTGGATGACCCAATACAGTATGACTATGATGTTTTAAAAATCATCAAAGCAATTCCTTCTTATCGTGTGAATTTGCTTGCAAGTTTGACCTTACTTGCTACATTTTCTACATGTACTGCAGTACTTTAACCACATGATTTCCAGTAATCTTTCATGGCTATAGCTCTCCTTAGAAAGTCAGATGGCTAATAGCATTTCAGTGATGTCACTTTATATGAACTTAATCTGAAAATAAAATACATTGAAATTACAGGGAAATAGAGAATGAAGCAGAAGCTCTTTTTTCTTGCAGAAATGATTTAAGATTTTTATATACATCTCACAAGCCTCTTAAAAACTGTGGTAGGCAGAATGGCTTTCCTCTCTTCATCTGTGAAATTCAGGAAGCTGTAAATGATAGTTGTTATTTGTGTAACCTTAGTGGTGTTGTAAGAAAACGATTACTGTATGTACTGTACATGTTACCACTCTGGCATTTCCCAGACTGATAAATCAAAACAAGGCTTTTCTCCACATTCAAGTGAGACTCAGAAGATGACTGAACTTATTAAGGCTTTGAATCAAGTTGGAAGGGGCCATGATTCCACTAACATACAGAGGAGTGGTTTCTGAGGTTTCTAAGAAATTTTACTACTTATTGATCAAAGCTCCAAAAACAAAGTAGGAAAAAAAAATAAAATCTAATCTCTTCTTTTTTTTGCAAGTGTTTGGTCTCCTTGTCCTAAAATTATTCTTCTCATGCGCCAGTCATTGTGTAGGACTCCAACATCAATACTGAAAGTCCTCCGCTAATCAAGGATCTTGCTTTTCAAAGCCATAATGAAGAACAGTAAGGAGCATGGCATCAGATTCAGATTAACACAGCCTTGATCATCTCCTCAGATACTCTTCTCTCTTTCCCTGTCAGTTAATAGCACCAAGATACAAAGAATACCAATCTTTTTATAAAAGTCAGATGCAAAGTACAGTGATAAGTGCTGAATTTTATGAATTGGGAAGCTTAGAACCATGAGCTCTAGCAAACAATCTACTTTCCGTACGGTATTTTATACTTGCCATTTTTACTTAATGCATGGGTTTGGTCTTCTGTATAGTTTTAAGTGTTATAATTACAACTCTGCTGAGTGCAGTGTGCTTAAGGCCACAGCCCTTGAGCCGTGGTACCTATGAACCTGGTGTTTGCAGAGATTTTGACCCCATTAGCTGGGCAAACCTGAGTGCATTTGGGTCACAGCTGTGCTTTGGGGAAATCTTCATCTTATTCCAGTATAATTAAGGAAATCCAGGGCACAGTGGTTCAATGTAGAGTGCTTTATGCTCATTCAAGTAGCGTTACAGGGGACTGTTGAAGAGGTGTATTAAAACCTCCAGGATTATAATCTGTGACTTTGATTGCCAAGCAAAACACTGAGACGGTTACTTGATGTCTTGAATGTCTCATTTTTCTGCTTGTAAAGACTACATTATCAAACAGGATAATTTTCACTTCTGCAAAAACAAGTTCTGTAAATACAGTTTGTATGCAATATCTATTTAATATATCGAATCTTCCTATACTGCATTTTCTTGGCAGTGTAGCTGGTGCTGGAGGGACAGGCCAGTGGCGAGTCTGTGATGTGAAGGGGCAGCTTGTGCGTCGTGAGCAGGAGCACACGTTGGGTGCCAGTCACACAAGCAGGGGGGACAGTCCACATCGCGAGCTGCGGTTTTACTCTTTGGATCTTTGTGCGGCAAGAGGAGACTGAAATTTTGCATCATTTGCATGTCTCAAAGGACAGAATTGAAATTCCCACTTAGAGTAAGGTCAGAACGATAAAAGGGACATGAGGGTCTTTTTAGAAGGATGTCATTGAAAAACTTGGGCTTTAGAAGGAAAAAATGTCTCAGGGAGTTGGTAATGGGATACGGATTATATTTCCTATAGGTCACTGTCTGTATTCCTATATAGATCAGTAGTAGTGGCTGAACATCATAACTAGCTAACAGCTGAGTTAGGCAGGCGATTTGAATGTACTGACTGTTTCGGTCTATTTTCTTGGGTGATTATTCACATCTCAAAAATGCCATCTCGACTCTGAGTAACTGCTGTCCCCATTAGCACTGTAAACAAGGAGGTCAAGGACAGAACTGGAACAAAGGCTGGGCTATTGCCTCTTTTCAGGCTAGATTGAGCCTGGAAGCTCACAGGGAAGATACAGTCACTCTGTAGTGAGATTTCCATCTGCAAGAGACTCTTCTTAAAGTGCAAAAATTTCCAGCTATATTTTTGCCCTGACGTACAGACTAATTAGTAATTAAAACAGTGTGGTGAGTAGTTCAAGCTCACACAGAGAGAACAGGCAAGGTAACTTCATACCTAAAACAGAAAAATTGCAGTAGTATTTTGAGGATGTTTTTTTGCCTCAGACCTGTGAGTAACCTTTAAAAATTGTAGTCGTATTTACATTTCTAATTTTATACACTTCTAATCCCATGCATTTCAATGGACATTATGCACTAAAATACATTTAATCCCGTTCTCTCAGAACCTCTGCTTCAGGGCCCAATGTTTCCCTGATGGAGAACTGACCCACACTTTTTCAAGTGAGAGCATCATAAAACCACCGTGAATCTTCCAGACTCTAAAGCTGTATTTTATTAGAACACAAACCTAATAATCTAGAAAAAAGTAAATTCTGGTTTGCTGAATGACACAAATTGCATGTTAAAATTTAAAAAAAAAACAAAACAAACCAAAATTGGAGGGAACACCATCCCATTTACTTCCAGCCCAGTATCATTAGTAGCCCTCCAGGTTGCTCCAACAGCACGTAGTAAAAGGAATGAGAAAGAAGTAACGAGCACCTCCTTTCTGCCTCCCAGTTGCACCATATTACTGAAACACAGAACAAATGCTGCTTATCCACTCAGCTCCGAGCAAGCAAATTAAATGCTTCTACTGCCCGTCCTCAGTGGAGATATTATTTATCTCCCAGGGATGCCGATGAGGACATTGAGCGCTGCAGAGGACTAACTATTAGGTCTTTGGAAAGGTCCTGAGTGCTGTACAGCTCAGCACGGTGGTAGTGAAGCACCCCACCTTCTTTTAGTATCCACAGTCCCAGGGAAATGCCTGCCGTCCTTATCAATTGCCCGAGGAGAGTTAAGTGCTGGAAATGGAGTCGGCGGCGCTTCCGCCTGCAGTGAGGGGCCGTGCTGCTCTCTTGGCCGAGGAATAAATTGGTACGTGAAGGCGAAGGTGTCAGCAGGACCCTGCCACTTTGCAGATGTTATACAGTTAAACAGGGCTCAGGGACGGAGTGCAGGGATCCTCACCTTGCTCAGTCATAAACTTGGTGATCACAATTAGCATTTTGTCTTCTTTATTGCAGATAGCACTTCTTTCTCAGCTGTCTTCTCTACAGGTTCCAGATGTGTTCTGGAAAGGCATGCCAGGTCTACCTCTGGAGACAAGAATATCCATTTTTTTAATGCGTGTAGCTATCTCTAATCATTTCTGTACCTGCTCAGTTGTAGATATTTTGGGCAGTCTCATATAAGAAATAAAACATGGTTTTAGGATTAGTTTGGACCCATTTGTGGATCTCGTTCACAGCTGCTGTGGTGATGGACGAAGCCGAGGGGGATGTGGGGCAGGGGAGATCTTCCTGGATCGTGGCGTGACCACATAATCTCTTTTATTAATTAATCAAGCTCCATTTTAAGCTGATTGGGTTTATGGTGTACTTTTGTCTCTGCTGTCCTTCCTGGGAGGCTGTCCAAGAAGATGGTGTCTTATAAGGAGCTGTCAACTTCTTAACCTTTGCTATTCCTCCAGAAAATATATGGTAACTTACTCCTTGGCAATATCACCCTTAAACTTGAATATTTCTTTCCTCCTGATGTCTACTGCTTTTCCTCCCTATCCCATCCAGCCTTACCTCAGCATTTAAAGATATATGACGTAAACCTGATTTTTTGGTTTCAGGGTAATTGGCAATATATTGGACCTATTTTTTTTTTCTTTAAAGGAAACCTCAGGTAAGTGTAATATCAACATCAAGTCTAATTTTTATGTCAGTGTTATTTTTGAGTGATTCAGTATATGTGTCTGCAATGTGACTAGAAGGTTGATAAAGTAATTACCGTTTTTATGAATCTTGGAGTTATTATTCCCTTAGTACAAGCCCTTGTAACTTGTCAGCTTCAGAGGGAACATTCATCACAATTTTTTTTATGGTGACATGATATGAAAATGGCTTATGCAAGAAAATTCAGCTTACATGTTCTAATAACTGCTTTCAATTTGTTCTTCTCATCAGCACCATTAATATGCAAATATGATACAAAATTATGATGTCATATTATAGACCTATTCGCTATATTCTACTTAGTATATTATATTTGCTATTCTTCTGGGAAAATACAAAGTATGTGGAAGAAGATAATGATGACCCTAATCATTGTTCACCATAACCATGACAAAAGAAAGGTAGAAAAGGAAAAATGAATATTGGAAAAAAGAATTAGACCTCTGGGTCAGCCACTGGCAGGTGTGCTTTTTAGACAACTGAAATGTATCAATAGTGTCCCTGGAAAGCATTAGTTTATTAAGCATTGGTTTTCTATTATGTGAGTCAGAAGATCATACTGGCAGTCAGGTTTGTGATTTTGTCTGATTTGTTCTGTTGTATTATTTTGCAATATATTTACATAAAATTATTTTTTAGACTTATATTCCTCTTTGGCTGCAGCAGTAATACAGAAATAGGCTGTTATGATATTTGTATTTATTTGTAAACTTTAACTTCTCAGTAAGTATGAAACTTTTAAAGTATTTAGATAAATGCTAATTTAGTATCCGTCTTTAATCAGTTAAAAGAAATTTCAAGAAAACTGTACAGGTTATGCACAGAGTGAGTGCAGCCGGCAGAGAATTAGCGTGTGTAAAAAACCAGAAAAATACAAAAAGAAGAAAGCAGTGTTTTCAACTCCTAATTTCAGGTGTCCATCCCTGGTCTCTATGAATCCACAGACTGTGGTGTAAAAATAATTTGTCAGAAATATCAATAGGCCGTAAGAAAAAATACGGGAAAACCAATCTGTAGCCACGGGTTCTAGCAACCTGCTGCTTTTTAAATTTTCAGAACCACGATACCCCATCCTGATGATGTGTAACTTTGACGTTACTTAAAAATGTTTTTCTTGGGCTAAGAAAAACAATGCAAGAAAGGCAGTGCATTAGGTAATACTACAGAAAAGTTGTGTGAACTTGGAATCAATTTTGTTTTAAAACCATATATTAATATAATTTCCAGTCCTGTTTGTTTTGTTCTTTAATAGCCCCACTGGCAGGTGAACCTGAACATAATCTATCATTTTCTTCTGAGCTTCATCTGATGGCAGTGATTATAAACTCCATCACTGGATCCTCCCTGCAAGACCTAGACACTAATGTGAGATTTATGAAGTATTTAAGTACTTGCTCCTCTAGAACTAAGATCCAACAACCACCCTTCATCTGCTGACTTTTTGGCTAAAGATTGTGCAGACACCTAAGGATCTGCAGAAGTTCCTTGTTCTTTTGGAAGGAGGTACCTGGCTCAAAGTGCTCCTCCAGCATTTCTAAAACATGTCGGTGACACCATTATAAACCACATGGGTACTGAGATCATGCCAACAACTTGTTTATTTGCCCTTTCTCCTTCCAGGAAGCCCCAGGGGCTGCTCCTGGCTAGGATGAGGGAGCAGGGCAAGGAGGCACTGTGTATTCTGAGCAAAACACTGCAAAAAGTAGTAATTTCCTCCAACAGTCCCATAATCTAGAAACATGTACCATTGCAACAGTGCAAACTAGTTCAATTTTTATTTTTTTTTATTTCATGTGTATTTATGTTCTATCATACAGTTTTTAAAAGACCATCAATGAAGTTACACGGCATCCTGCAGGATTTCAAGTGTTTTTAAGATGGTGAAAGTTCAGGTGAGGTGTGATTAAAGGGGACAAGAGTTCAGGTCAGCTGTGATTAATCAGTTGCCTCCTCATGGGACTTGGTGGAAAACACCTGGACCCTGTGAAGGCTCAGGAGGCAAGGATGGAAAAAGAGAAGCAGTGGCTTTTATGATGCTGTAAGAGAAAGCGGCTTCTGGGATTTAATTTGGGAAGAATGAATAATCAGCAATATAGACCTTTGCAGAATGAACAGGGTGAGTGGTAGAAGCTTAATGATATTTAGAAAGAATGATAGAGTTTTGAGGGCGAGAGAGCCGTCTAGACTAAGGATGGCTTAGGGTTCAGAAAAAGAGTGCTGTTTTTTATTCTTGTGTATGGCAAAGCTAGTTAGGGTCTGGGAGGTGAAACGGGAAAGGTCGCTTCTTGACAGAAGCCTTGAGGCACTGAAAGAATAGCAAATTTTGTGAAGATAAGAAAGGTAAGGCAGGGGGTATTGTCTCTGGGGTAGGTCTCCGGCATTCATGCCCTAGGACCGAGAACCAAGGGGGCTCCAGTGATCTCAGGTGTGAGAGCTGTTCTGCTGAGAATTTAATGTGCTGATACTGCCTATGTTATAAATTATTCTTGAAAATAAGTCTCAGGCAGAACTTGGGGGAAGAGCAAAGATTATTTTCTGTGTTCAGGAAAAAGTAACTTGTTGTTCAGGTTTATTGTTATGGAAGACCTGTGGAAGCAAGTTTAAATACAAAACAGAGAAACAGTCAAATTGCCTATTAATAGCTATCGTTGAACTGTGACTTCTGAGTGCTGTACAGAAGTAGCAGCGCAACAGCGTGGTGACAACTGGAGACGCCTAAAGAAAAAACCTGCCTGGTTGTCACTGGGGAAACTTTGGACTAGAGCTGGGGTTGGCCCTGGTTTTTGTAAGTGGCTTACAGAGCCTTGCAGGGCTGCTAGGGTTTGCAACCTCAGACATACTTCTTGGTAGTTTCTTTGAAGTCAGCTGTTAAAGCATGGTGGGTTTTGTATGACATGGAACCAGCTCTGAAGTTTACTTGTGCATTGATAAGGCTCCTTATGGAAAACAACAAAACAAAAAAAAAAACCCCAAACTAACAAACAAAAAAAAACAAAAACCCCCTGTCTTTCTGTCATTTGGAACAAACTGTGTAAAACGTACATAATTTTTAGAGTGGCTTGGATTGAAAAAATACACATGTACATTGTTCTGCTGTGTTGGAGCACTTTTGCCAAGCCAGACTGTATTCCTGGTCGAAGCAGAAGAGAATCATTTAGGTTCTTGGATATAGATGGATAGAGAAATGGGATTGACTGTCTACTTGAAAGTGATTTGTGTGTCTGGGTTGTATCAATTCTCTGTTTCCTGAGGCTCGGTGCAGCCACTTTGAAAAGCAAAGATAGCATATTTCTTAGCTTCAGGCACAGTGTGCTGTATCCATACACCTAGATAATAACTACACACATTTCCAGCAAAGATCTCGCTCTTATTTCCTTTTATTTTGGAGGAGAGGGAAAGGGAGAAGGCAAAGAGGATGCTGAAATAGCGTCATTTAGTCAATCTGGAACATATGTGGGAGCCCGATCCTGAATTTGGTTAGATAGGGGTAAATCGTGTTGATTCCTATGGCTGAGTATTTTGGTTGATGTGCGAACTGCTGTCATTTCCCTGTACTTCTGTATTTATCCCTGCATACTGAGTCTATCTGTTGCATAATATTTTTTTTTCAAGGTCAGACTAAAATTTGCCTCAGCTACTTACTCCATTATATTAAAATAAACGTTTCTGGCAATGTCAGCAAAACGTATCAGTCTAATCAGCATCACACAGTGGATCCCTTCATAATATGAACGGAAAAGCGCTATCTGGTGTTTGAGGCTGACTGGCAGCTGCGATGCTACTGTGCAATTTAAAATCCCAGGGTTGCGTCTCGGGATGTTGTCGTGTTCCCTCGAGTCCCAGAACCACCTAAATTGCTCTCCTCTTTTTCTACCCGTGCTGTTCAGCACTGAGCTTTGTAGGCTGGGGCTAATCAAAACTACGTTTGCCCGAGGGAGAAGGCAAGTTTTGTATCAAGCCCTTCCCTCCTTTTAAAGAAGTTCAACTGATTGAGATATATATATATATATTTAAACAGAAGTAATGGGGAATTCCTTCACCAAAATACCTGAAAACTTCTGAGATGTTTCAGTTTTGTGCACCGTTGACAAAGAAACATCCTTCAAATGTAGTCATATCTTTATTTATTTGAAAACTGGACGTTTATCAGGCTTTCAAAAAGTAGTTTTCAGTAAAAGGAAGCCTAAATATTATTTAATTTTTAGGGGGGAAACCCCAACCTTTTCCATATACTTTAATTTGAAGTAACTTGATTTTTAGGCCACTTCTGATCTTACTTACCTCTCGCCATTAATGTGAGTGGTCTACCCAAGAAAGCCAACGTGGAGCATTAAAAGTGAAAAAGGATCACTCTAATTTGTGCAAAACAGTTGTTGTAAAGGATGTGATAACCATCTTGGAGATATCTAGAGATTATCGGGAGTCTCCAAGAGAAGGCCATGTCTCTAATTAGCTCTTAATTAAAATCCTGATTATCTGGCCTGTATCCGTTGGCATTTACAAATAGGATGATAACATGATGCCTCTGTAATTCTGTTATGCTAGAAAACTTTAACTAGACATCCTACCAGCCATTGTCACATAGCTAAAGTGCTAAAACCATTTTTAAAATTTACGTTCTGAAAGACAGTTATGAAAAGGCCAGGTGAAATATGTTTTAAAAAAACCTGAATGGACGAAACAGTCCCAAGATAGTTGTACCAACGTAATAGTTTTTCCTTTGTCTCTGCTTCTCTTGGAGTTGTTTCTTCCTTGCATGTAGCTCGTGTTTGAGCCTGGTAAGAGCCTATTAGCAAGTGAGAAACATCAAGGTTTCGAATGCAGAATAATGAGGCTTCAGCTGCAGAGTAAATTTAACAAGAAGGGCAACGGGGAATAGTCTGGACCCCCTTATATGTTGGACTTTATGATAACGCTGTGTCTTAAAATGCTGTTTCCCACCTCAAAACCTTTGTGCCTTAGTTGTGGAGCTAATGTGAAAGCTGCTTTAATGCAGCTTGTATAATTCATTGAGCTTTTCTCCTTTCAGCAGCTGCCAGCATCTTTCATCGGCTGGTCCCTGCGGAATATAGCGTAGTGCGAGGGACCTTGTTTCTGTTTGCTGATTACAGCAGTCCTGATGTTACTACATTATCTGGACGTTGTTCTGAAGTGTTACGTGTTGCACGTGGTTCTCCGTGATCATAAGCTGTAGGAGACAGGTCAGCAGCATGCCGCCGTAATGCGTGGGGGAACATTTGCTTACAAAATTTGTTTCCCGAGGGCTTACTTGTGAAGGAAAATGACTTTTAATAAGGAGCAGAATAACTTCATAGAATCATGAACTTGGTTGTGACTTACCACCAGCTATTTTTAAGCCTAGGTAACTTGTTTGTCTTTTCAACTTAAGTTTTCTTTATGAGAACTGCCATGAGTGAAAGATTTAAAACAAACAAACAAAAAGAAGCAAGCATGTGTGTGCCGTATTTGTCGAGTTTTATTTCATTATCGTTAGCTATTGCTAGTGTTTTTCTCATTTTAATGTCTGAAAGGACTAATCAAGTATCTTTTTTGCAAAAAGTCCATAAATGCCATGCCCAAGTGGTTTGTTCCCTCCTTCCATCTTTAACAGAAGATGATTTTCTTTGGCAAATAATTCTTGTTGATTTCTCAAGTTAGATTTCACAGGGCTATTAAACTTTTCCATTAACTTTTCTCAGGAAGATTTGAGCATCCTCCTGGAAAGATGCTAAAGAGAAGTAATCGGGAAAACAAGTTAGACTTTTCAAGATAATTGTTGGGTTGTTTTTATTGCTTTTCAGTAATCGTTCAATGCAAAATTGTCTGAGCCCTCCTAGAAGCGGAGGCCAGAGCCCGGTCCTGACAGATGGTCTGACAGACTCCTTGATGCACATGCCCTCTCTCATCCGGGGAAGCTTGTGTTGCCAGCTGTGGGGGTGACGTGGTTTCAGAGGAAGTGAGGAGTCCCTAGCCAAAAGCCTAGTTTGGTTGCTTCCCTGGGAGATGGAAATTTTGGATGAACTGTCTTCTTTAGTTGAGGAGTTTGAGATGCACTTCAGTGGCTTTGACATAGACACCAACCATTTGACTACTATAGAAATGGCCCACCAGCATGGTTTGAAAGGAAAACAGTAACACAGTTCTTGGTATTTATCTAATGGATGTTGATACCTGTCTTGTGGAGCAGGCGCCGGTCTGCAGCTCTTGTGGATGGAGGCACACATCAGTGTATTAAATCAGAAGTACTTGCTGCAGAAGGAGCAAGACTTCAATCCCATATGAGCAGCATTTTTCATTAACTTTAATCCCAGGCCAGTATTTCTACAGTGTGTGTCTGTTGGAGCGCCACTGGTGGGGTTGTTCAGGTGTCCCTGAACAGAGACCTGCTATACAGAGATCTGCTCCTTTAGCTGCGGGGTTCTGTCTCCACTGCTCTGGACCCTTTTTGTGGCATGTTTTTGTTTCTTCACATGAGTGTGAGCAGTGCTGGCAGCATGAATCAGAAGCTAATACACTTGACGGAACGTGACTGCATGTGCCCTGCTCACATCCTTGGGTTCATAAGGCTTGTCACAAATAGTCTGAGTGGCCAGATCTCTTTTCTTCCGTTCCATCCGTCCCCCACCCCCTTTCGGTGACTGATTTCTCTAACATTTAAATATTGTTAATAATAGAATGGTTAGAGCTGGAAGAGACCTTAAAGATCATCTAGTTCCAATGCCCCCTGCCATGGGCAGGGACACCTTCCACTAGACCAGGTTGCTCAGAGCCTCATGCAACCTGGCCTTGAACACCTCCAGGGACGGGGCATCCACAACTGTTCTGGGCAGCCTGTGCCAGTGCCTCACCACTCTCAGAGTAAAGAATTTCTTCCCAATATCTAATCTAAATCTATCCTCTTTCAGATTAAAACTGTTCCCCCTCATCCTATCACTACACTCCCCGATAAAGAGTCCCTCCCCATCTTTCCTGTAGGCCTCCTTTAAGTACTGGAAGGGGCTCTAAGGTCTCCCTGGAGCCTTCTCTTCTCCAGGCTGAACAACCCCAACTCTCTCAGCCTGTCCTCACAGCAGAGGGGCTCCAGCCCTCTGATCATCTTTGTGGCCCAACAGCTCCATGTCTGTCTTATGTTGGGGACTCCAGAGCTGGACACAGTACTCCAGGTGAGGTCTCACGAGAGCAGAGTAGAGGGGCAGAATCACCTCCCTCGACCTGCTGGCCATGCTTCTTTTGATGCAGCCCAGGATGCGGTTGGCTTTCTGGGCTTCAAGCGCACATTGCCAGCTCGTGTTGAGCTTCTCATCCACCAACACCCCCAAGTCCCTCTCCTCAGGACTGTTTTCAGTCCATTCTCCAGCCAGCCTGTATGTGTGCTTGGGTTTGCCCTGACCCACATGCTGGACCTTGCACTTGGTCTTGTTGAACTTCATGAGGTTGGCATGGGCCTACCTCTCAAGCCTGTCCAGGTCCCTCTGGATGGCATCCCTTCCCTCCAGTGTGTTGACTGCTGTGCACAGCTTGGTGTCATCAGCAAACTTGCTGAGGGGACACTCAATCCCACCATCCGTGTTGCCAGCAAAGATGTTAAGTAGTACCGGTCCCAGTACTGATCCCTGAGGAACACCACTTGTCACTGGTCGCCACTTGGACATCGAGCCATTGACTGCAGCTCTTTGAGTGTGACCATCCAGTCAATTCCTTTATCCACCCAGTGGTCCATTGGTCAAATCCACGTCTCTCCAATTTAGAGACCAGGATGTCATACAGGCCAGTGTCAAATGCTTTGCATAAGTCCGGATAGATGTTGTCAGTTGCTTTTCCCTTATCCCCCAGTCCTGTAACGTCATCATAGAAGGCCACCAAATTTGTCAGGCATGATTTGCCCTTAATGAAGCCATGTTGGTTGTCACCAATCACCTCCTTATTTTCCATGTGCCTTAGCAGAATTTCTAGGAGGTTCTGCTCCATGACCTTGCCAGGCACAGAGGTGAGACTGACTGGCCTGCAGCTCTCTGGGTCTTCCTTTTTTCCCCTTTTAAAAATGGGGGTTATTTTTCCTCTATTCCAGTCAGCGGGAACTTCACTGGACTGCCACGATTT
Organism: Burhinus oedicnemus; assembly: GCA_008921705.1. Classification (NCBI taxonomy): domain Eukaryota; kingdom Metazoa; phylum Chordata; class Aves; order Charadriiformes; family Burhinidae; genus Burhinus; species Burhinus oedicnemus. The sequence goes on along the minus strand of VFFE01007179.1, from coordinate 1,319,529 downwards.
CTGAAATATGATGGACAGTGGATTGGCAACTTCATCTGCCAGTTCCCTCAGGACCCGTGGATGAATCTCACGAGGTACCATGGACTTGTGCACCTTCAGGTTCCTCAGATCATCACAAACCTGGTCTTCTCCTGCAGTGGGCTGTTCCTCATTCTCCTAGTCCCTGCCTTTGCCTTCTGTGACTTGGGCGGTGTGGCTAAAGCCCTTGCTGGTGAAGACTGAGGCAAAAATGTCATTGAGTACCTCACCATTTTCCACATCCTGGGTTACCTGGTCTCCTGTTTCTTTCCTGAGAGGGCCCACGTTTTCCCTAGTTTGCCTTTTGTCACTGACATACCTATAGAAGCTTTTCTAGTTGCCCTTGATGTCCCTGGCCAGGCTTTAGCTTTCCTAACCTGATCCCTGGCTGCCCGGACAATTTCTCCCTATCCCTCCCAGGCTACCTGTCCTTCCTTCTACCCTCTGTGGGCTTCCTTTTTCTGTTTGAAATTGTCCAGGAGCTCCTTGTTCGTTCTTGCAGGCCTCCTGGCGTTTTTGCCTGACTTCTTCTTTGTTGGAATGCATTGCTGCTGAGCTTGGAGGAGGTGGTCCTTGGAGGATGAGGAGGTCCTTGGAGGTTTTTGCAGTTTTAGGTTGATAGTTGGACTCAATGATCTTAAAGGTCCCTTCCAACCTGGACGATTCTGTGATTCTAATATTAGCCAGCTTTCCTGGGCCCCTCTTCCCTCCAGGGCTTTATCCCACAGTATTCTGCCAAGCAGATCTCTGAAGCAGCCAAAGTCTGCTCTCCTGAAGTCCAGGGTAGCAAGCTTTCTGCACACCCTCCTTGCCACCCTACGGATCTCAAACTCCACCATCTCATGATTACTGCAGCCAAGGCTGCCCTTGAGCTTCACATTCCCCACCAGCCCCTCCTTGTTGGTGAGAACAAGGTCTGGCATGGCACCCCTCTTCATTGCCTCCTCTATCACTTGGAGAAGGAAGTTATCGTCAACACGTTCCAGGAACCTCCTGGATTGCTTATGGCCTGCTGTGTTTTCTTTCCAACAGACAGTGGGGTGGTTAAAGTCCCCCATAAGGACTCGGGCTTGTGAACGTGAGGCTGCTCCTATCTGTCTGTAGAGGGCCTCATCTGCTCAGTCTTCCTGGTTGGGTGGCCTGTAGCAGACACCCAGTGTAATGTCACCTGTCTCTGCCCTCCCTTTAATCGATACCCATAAGCTCTTTGTCGGCTCCTCATCCATCCCCAGGCAGAGCTCCACGCACTCCATGCGTAATCCTCTATCTTAGTTTGGAAAGCATAAGGCATTTACTTTTCATCTCCCTTCTCTTAACAGATTTTTTGTAAACCTACCAAAATAAAATGGAGAAGCAAACCGACGTTCTTACCTAGCTGTAGTGATAAATGTTAACAGAGTGGCACATTCTGTTAACGAAGATGGCGGTGGCGTGAGGAGCTCAGTAAGTGTCCACAGTGAGGGATGGATCCATTTTCTCTGTTCACCATGGTTTTCTCAGGCATGTTCTAGGGCACTTTTACAAATAAATCCACTGGAAACAAGACACTGCTCTTCTAGCGCTGAAAGCTGGCAAGTGTTAATGTCATCTTGAGCAAAGCTCTCTGCTTAATTTATGCTAATCTTATGAAAGTTTTATAAAAGTAACAACTCTGTGGTTCTTTTGTGTGTAATTTTGCTAAGGGGAAGATCCCAACCCTTTTGAAGTTGGTGGCAAAATGCCATCGACTCATTCAGCCTTTAAATCTTCTGTGTATCAACAAGACTGTACAAGTAAATAACCTTTTTGCGTGACTTTGACTAAACCTCACTACACACACACAAGTTTTGCAGAACATTAAAACCAGGCAAAATGCAGCACATGTCCTATTTATACATTGAAGAATTCCAATTTTCTTCAAAGCCAGATCTTCTGCAGTATCATACAATTACTTTCACCTGCATATATGCTTTTACTTCCAGGACTTGCCTTAAATGTGTTTAAAAGATAGGAAGGAATTTCTACCAGGAGATAGCATGAAAGATCAAATGTTTTCCCTGTCTTCATTTTCTTTATCTCTTTAGGAGGCTTAGAGACAGCAGCAGGTAATTTGGGGTCTACGTTTTTGAAGAACTTCAGCCCCTAGCTGTTCCCATTACCGAACCAAGCCTTCAGAAAAATGTGGTCACTTCATAAGGATGTCTAACAAGAACTGGCTTTTTTTTTTTTTTTTTTTTTTTTTTTTTGGGGGGGGGAAGCTGTTCATCCTTCGCTTCTATTTAAATAAAAATTGAAATAACCTAAAAAGAAGAAAAGCAAAAAGGGAATAATATTGAGCAGACCTGGAATATATATGATAAGGGAAGTAGCCCCTCTGGTAGGATTATAAAAGAGAGAGGAAAATGTGGTTTTGCCTGTCTTTGTCCTTGTGCACTCGAGTAATTAAAAAGGGGCGGCAGGCTTGGGTTTGGCAAACGGGAGGAATGTGGGCTGGCAGCGCTGGGGGGGCTTAATCCTATTTTTAGAGTTCATAAAAGTCCTTTCCTGAGTCTAGTTTGAGAAAACATTCCAGGATCCCTTTGGTGGCTGCAATTGCAAACAGGTCATCAGTTGTTTAAAAACAAGACGTGCAGTTTGTGTGGGGCAAAAATAGCGTGTGTCTGCTGGATTGTGAAAGTTGAGTTTGGAGGAAAGTGAGGTTTTTCACTCTGAATGTGTTCTCACACTGAATTTATCACATATCACATTCCTCCTCTTCATCCTCCCCTTCATCTTTTCTCTCAATGATACTAAACAAAACACCATCAACATTTCTTAGAACTAAAAATGTTTGCTACCACTCTAGCATTTTACTTAAACAAGAAATGTGGTTTAGTTTCCTTAGATGGAGGACTTGTTTCCTTGCATGAGGCTCCTCACTTTTTCCTGTATTATCCAAAACCTATTAAAAATTAAGTAGGCCTTTTAAAAAGGCAATCTAGCTTTTCATAGGTCTATTCCCCGAATTTATCCTCTTGGCTCAGCAGCTTCCAGCTTTGCGTTGGTGGCATCCATGGCCGCTCGATGCTGTGAACCCCGACTGCCTGGCTGCCTTAAAGCCAAGGGACTGGTCAAATGGTTCTGCAAGTCCCAGGCTGTGTTAATTTGGAAAAGCAGGATAATAAACAGATTTAATTCTGTTCGTTTGAGCTTCATTTCGGTCTTTGTTATTTTCCGACATTGCTTTGCATAGTATCTGCCCTGTAAAGTGTAGTCCAATAAAGCCATTAAATTCACTTATATTCACTGTGGTTATTAAACGTGTAAGTTTGAAGCTGGTGGGAGGACGCGTGAGTGAGGTTGAACTTTTCTCCTCTTCTTTCTGAAATGGCACTGCTCAGAATTTCCAGAAGGGTTAAGGAAGAAGCTAATATTTTAATTGCCTTGTATTTCTCCAGCTGAGATTAATAGCGCTGTCAATGCATGAGACGACATAAAGCTGAAATACATGCAGGAAAACGCGTGGCAGAAGCCTCACTGATTCCCTCTGAAGGGCCAAATCCTGCTCCTTTGAGTCCATCACTGGCTGTACGTTATGGAGATTTAAGGCCAGCTCGTCATGGTTATGTTCTACTGCGACTGGACTAGATGATGGTTGTAGGTCACTTCCAGCTGAACTATTTTATTCTATGTCACCTACCCTCAGTTGTAATATAAATGTGTGTATATACATAAATATAAGGACTTGCTCAGTAATTCCTAGTGGAAAATCCATAACTTCTGTGGAAGGAAAACAGATTTATAACTGGGTCCCTGTGCCTGAGTCATGTGCCAGGGCACTGAGGAAGGGGGGAACCGCTGCTGGAGTTGATAGCAGGTACCTTCCACTTTACTGAGGGGCTTTCAGGTGGGTTTAAAGCTATCTGCTGGTTTCACTTGTAACCATACTTCTAAATCTGGTGCCTCCATTTCTTACGCTGAATGGTTGCCCCTTCTAATTACTGTTCTGCTAGCATGCATATCCATCATTGCTCGCGGTGTAAACCTGAAGGACATCAAACCTAAGTGGGAAGGCGCATTGCTCTTAGATTTGGGATTTTTTTTTCCTCCCTCTAATATGGGTACAAATTAGAAACATAGAATGGTTAGAGTTGGAAAGGGTCTTAAAGATCATCTGGTTCCAATCCTCCTGCCCCGCGCAGGGACGCCTTCTGCTAGACCAGGTTGCTCAAAGCCCCATCCAACCTGGCCTTGAAATTCTTCATGTTGACTCTTCAGCTGTACACTGGGAATGTACAAACTGTATTTTAAAGGAAGAACTATTAATAACAGAGAAGAAAACATCAAAACATCAAAATCTGCTATTTGGTGTTTGCTTCTCTGAGTGTGTTTAAGGTTGTCAGCTGGCAAGGGGTGTTCAGCCCAAACAGATGTCCCTTTTCTCAACTGGAGACCGAATGCAGAGGGACGAACTGGATTTTTCATTGCTCATATTTCTCGGGAGAGAGAAAGTGATGTGAAACTTAGTTTCTACATTACCAGAGAGAAAACAGCTGTTTCTGCAAGCTTTGGCTACAGATTCCCAGTTGTTCTACTTAGCGCTGCCTCTAAGCCTTGCTGCCAGCGAGGGCCGGCGGTTGGTACCGTGCGGGGCAGGAGGACACAGCAGAAGGTGGGGAGAACCGGCATTTGTGGTGCCTTATAGCATCAGTACGGGGTATTAGATTTATTTGCGTAATTAATGGATTTTGTAAGTTGAACTTATACTTAAGGTAATGCTCGTCTCAAAGTCCCTAGCAAGTATGTGTAAGAGGATTGGGGGTTTTAGTAGTATGTGCGACTAATGTGCATCTCCTATTCAGAGGACTAAGCAGGTGTAAGATAGGGGATGAACGTTTCCTGTACTTGCTCTTGGAAATGGAAGTTGTCAAAGATCTCTTGGAAAAAGAAGGAAAAGATAGGCTACTTAAAATACAAACACAGCTATATTTTCTTATTTCTATTTGTCATTTTAGTACACGAAGGGATGAATGTGTGGAATAATGCACATTATTGTGAAGAAGTCCTAGTTATATTCTCCTGTTTTTCTGCAGTAGGAGAGATAGATATGAACTTAGTCTCCTGTTTTTATTTACCCTGGTGAATTCCAGTTGTGATTCATTCTCGCTAATGAGATCAAAGCGCAGAGTTCCCCTTGCACTAACACACTACCTCAGAGACATTAATTGCTTCTCCAAAATATATGGATGTTGGCAAACCCACAGAAGTTCATTTTGTTTTTGCAGGTGCTTAAGCAACCTTTGAGCTTGAAAAAAAATATTATTTATTTTATTGCGCTTTATGCCAAGTGAATAGATGAGAGATTACTCTCCAGCTTAGCTGGCGTGAAGCAAACCCTGGCAGGTAGGAGCTCTCGGCGAGCGTAGCCAAAGGTCGGCCCCGGGCTGGGTGTGGGAGCTGACGTAGGACGTGCTGATAGAGATAAGGGTGATGAACTTTTATTTTCTAGCCTGAGAAATTGATAGGGCAGTAGAACCGATAGGATAGTAATGTAATGCCTTTCTAAGGGGCTTAAATGCGATTGACCCAGAGAAAGTGTTGGCAAATTATGGCGTGTTCACTTCCACTTTTGTGAAATGTATTCCAGTTCATCTAAACTGGTTTTGACTGTTACGGTGAATCAGAAAGGTTGACCTAGAGGGTAATTATTTTCTTTAACTTAAGCAGTTCAGATTGTAGACAATGTTGCGCGTAAAATATTTTAAAAAAATAAAAAGGTAAGCTGGTCCAGTTGTTTCATTATGCAAGTTAACTTCCAGCAGATGTGTGTCGCAGGTGTAGATGATCAACGCTTTATGACAATCCTGTTTCTAATTTTCCTCTAATTTCCTTGATTGCTTATGAGTTAATTGTGTGTGTAGTGATAGAAAGACTTCAGAATGCTGCTTCATCAGTTAATTAAGAATAAATCAACACATTTTAAAAGGTGGTAAAATAGTTTTAGACTTTTATTTATGTTTTGTTGAGCAGTAACTGCTTTTTAAAATTTCTTTCTTCTTCTGAACTCGGCGCTCTGCAAACCTGATGTGTAATTGGCGATTGGCTACTGAATTGGAAGTTAACTGATTAAACAACTGTTAGCATGCTAATTGAGAGATACTTTTGTATTTCTGAATCTCTCAAACACCTTTGCACTGCTTGTGTAAAGAACGCTGGGACTGAGTGATGCTTTGGTTTTAGTTCACTAAGGAGTTTACACGCGGATAAATGTAATTGCACCTCTTTTTGCCAATTGATTTTATTACAGTGCTTAATGGTTTGTTGAATAGTTTATAGGATAATGAATGTCATTTTCTTGTATTATACTATAAATAACTTGGCAAATTTTTAATTAGGATAATCATGGTAGCTTTCTCTGCTGCTGTAATCAAGCTTTGCTTTTTGCATCCAAGAACTAATGTACATCTATATCAAGTTAGACCAATTATGTTTTTCTAGAGAGTACAAGTTTTTTTTTTTTTTTGATTGTATGTTTGGGGTTTTTTTTAATAGCACTTCCCTTCTTGAATCTTGGCTCTGCTTCTGTTGAAATGATAATTAGCTCCATTGGATGAGTTTTAATTACTTTAATATTCTGATTAGAAGAATGCAGGGGACACAAGTTTTGTGCCATGAAAGATTTTGAAGTTTGGCTTTCCGTAGCATTTGAAGAAAATCAGGTATTTCCTTGTTTAGTGTATAAAGACGTTTTAAAAAACACTGGTAAAGTTAAATGCTTACTTTGGTTTCAGTTGTAAACTTAAAGCCTATTAATGGTTTTAGAAATTAAAAATACAGAAAAAGAGAAGCAATGCAAGCAAAAGTTTGGAAGTGCTTCAGGTACCGCATGGAGCAATCTCCTGTTTGGAGGAACCTGATGTGCAAGCCCATACCTCCAGCACAGCTCGGAGGTGCCGGAGGCTCCTCAGCTCCCAAGGGCTGGCAGGACGGCATGCCGTGCCCACAGCTCCCCCGATGCCATTATCCTGGCTTTGGAAAGCATTTCCCTGGCCACAGCACTGTATATTGTGAAGGAATAGTTTCCATTTGCTTCCCTGGCCACCTCCACTTTATTTGTTTACTGCCTGTGTAATATTTACTCCTTACGTGGCTTATAAGGGTATAACTGGTCTTTACAGAAGAGGTTTGGTACTGAGGTAGTGCTTTGGATCTTAAACTGACAGAAGAGTCACCCAGGTGGGAGTTGTGTCCAAGGAAATACTACAGATTTATACAGGCACCTCATTTCATTTTGGTGTGGAATTGTGCGCTGTTCAGTTCAGTCTTTTAGGCCAGGATTTCAGGGCAGATCTGAACCATGCTGGTATATATACAGGTGCATGGATGAAGCCTTGAAGCTGGTGGGAGGCAAGGTGCAGCTGCCATTGAGGGCTTTTAGTTACTTACTTCTGCTTTCATAGTTCCGAGACCAACCTGAAGAGGACAAAAGTGCTCAGGGCTTCTTCAGTGCCTTGAACATACTACATTTACGTCCTCAGCTAAGATTGTCAAGAGTCGAAAGCTTTAGAAAGCTGTTTTGTGATTCAAGTTTGAAATATTGCCTTGTCTTTGATGACTTGTTATCTTCTGGAGCTCTTAGGAGGGATGATCTAATGAGTTGCACATGAGACAGCAGGACAGGTACTTGCAGTTATTGTTAAATCCCCCCTGCCCCATGCCCATCTCATGCTGCTGTACCTTGAGCACATTCTCTTTTGAGTGTTTCAGAAGTTGCTGGTTGGAAATTTTTTCAATTAAGTGCACTTAATCAGAAAAAAAGCCTGTTTGTCAAAAAGTGAAACATCTTGCATGTACGTGGAAAGCATACCACTCCCAGTGAAACTTTTAATGAAGAAGAGGGTCCTTGGGTTTGTGAAGGAATTCTTGACGAGAAAAAGATTCTAACTCTGATTTTGCTCTTTTGAGCAAGAAGCAGTTTTCTACCACCTACAACTTCATAAAACATTCATGAAGTTTCTGTCTTACCATACTGCTGTATTACAAACGATGATAGATCTACAGAAAGGCCAACTCCTCTTCTCCACAGAAACCAGCAACTTGGACAGATTCAAATTTACTGTTTCCACTATTACGTTTGTAAAAGTAACCGAGGGACCTAGTTTATATTAAGGGCTGCCTGGTTTCATGCTTCTACTATAGCTGACAATATAAATACCCATTTCCTTGCTAAGATTTGGAAGTTGTTAATGTGGCTTTCACTGCATTGCGGAAGGTTTCTTCAGCTCTGCGGCCACAACACAGCGAACACGCAGAGTTCTAGCTGCTTGCTCGCTGCAGTTTTGCAATTATGTCATCAAATACAAATCTAAACATATGGTCATTTCTATAAAATACGGAGCCTGAGAAAACTGGAGAGAGCAATGATGAGTCGGGAAAAAAAATCCAGTGGAAATAGAGTTAAATGTCAATGTCTGCATTGTGCCTAGTTAATATTTCACAAGAATGCCGTCAACTTGTTATAGAGCCCAAAGGATTTATACATTTTTCTGACAGATGATCATGATTCCCATCAGTACACTTAATGCCAACATCTGTAGGGTTCCACCTAATTTGGGAAACAAATATATTCTGTCCTCGTCAAGAAAGAATACTTTGTATGTTCCAGGAAATGCTTATTACTTTAGGGTCATTGCAATTAAGTGGAGGACAGAGATTTTTAAAGGGGTACGGCACGGTAACATTATGCTTTCCTTTTGCCTGCTGTTTTTAAATGCAAGTTGGCTGATGCCAGCTTTGGGTCTTTGTAACCCAGTGAAAAAATGCTATTGGTAATAGCTCTGTGAAAACACATTAAATTAAAACATAAACATGCTCATTAATACAGACTATGGAAAGTTTTGGTCATACCATCTGTGCTTTATGGATCAAGAATGTTGAAAATGTATTATATATAACAGATTTATATCCTATTCAGAACTTTCTTTAAGCTCCACTGTGATTTTATTTATATATTTATTTATTCATTTGTTTATTTTAAGCCTTTATTGGTCCTTAGGGGAAGTCTCTCAAAATCTAGCTTTTCTAACCTTCTTTACATTAAATCATGGCCAGTTTAGATACTAATCCACAAGGACACCTGTATAAACATTCCTTTTTCCTGTGTCTTTTCTAACATCTTCATAGATGGTGAAGATATTCCCTTAGGCCTTTGTTTCGTTCTGCTAAATAAATAAATTTCACTTGATCTCTTCTTTTGGTGATCTTTATTCCCCAGATCATATTTCAGCAAGCTGGAATTCTTAATTATTTATGTGGGTGTACTAATAATCAAGGAAAAGTTATACTTCATGTTGTGCATGGATTAGATTGGTATGTCTGTCTGGGTTAATGATATAATTGCATGCCTAGAGGGGGAGAAACCTGACCAAAAATTGTGAAAAATGATAACAGAATGTCTCATGAACTGTTTGAAAAATAATAGAAAGTGGGAAATGTTAGCTTATATATCCAGTAAGACAAAAGAAATGCAACTTGAGTTTATTTAAAGAGATCGTTACTTTTGGAACAGGCATAAAATGACTTTCCTATAATTTGTGTAGTTCTCCAGGTTTCTGATATTCATCACTTCTAAGTTATGTAAAGTAAGTATCTAGGTTAAGTTCGTGTTGCTGAATTTTAATTTATGCAGTGCTTAAAGCAATTACCTTCAGGGTTGGGGGAAAAATAGGAATTTTTCATGAAGTGGTCTCTTTTATATTGGTGTTTTTTGACCAAACCATGATTAGAAAAGCTTAGAAGGGTTTTTACCTGCCACAGGATGCTGGCTGGGATATTTTTTTAAATAAAATGTTTGCTTTTGAATGATAAATGTCCTATTATGTACTCAAATGTCAGCCTTGAGTTTGTCTTGGTCTTGTGTTCTTTCGACGAGACGAGGAAGCACAGCAGTGTCTATCAGTGAATCTGATCAGAATAAAAATGAACTTGTAAGCCAATAAAGTGAGTCCAAACCACTTTATTAGAAGCAGCATTGAGTTAAACAGGGGCGATACTGCATTTGGTTTTGAATGATGAATAGGACTTCAGTTTCAAAGGTTATTTTTCTGTCTACTTGATGTAAACTTAGTGTAGCACTGATAAAAGGTTCCTTCTGACTCACCTGATTCCTCTGCGGATTTTGGATGTGCTGAGGTCCAGTTTCTAAGTGTATAGAAGACGTTCCACACAAGCTAGTAAATCCTTGGGTTGCTCTCTGTTTTGCCTTCATCTTGATGAATTTTAAAATTCTTTTAGTTGTCTCTATTTTCATCTCTTTCTAGTCTGTCTTATCTCCAACGTCATTTTATCTCTGTTTTGCTTCCTTAACAACAGTCCCATGGTGCTGTTGGCCTTTTCCCTCTTCAAATGAGAGAGACTTCTTTCCTCCGTGTGGCTTTTCTGGGGCATCGTTAAGTAATTTAACCTGGTAGAAATGAGAGAGGAGATGGTGTCCAGGGTCATGTTTGGGCCAATGCAGAAAACCAGGAGGACCAAACGACGTCTTTGTTGTCCTTGCTGAGGTCAAGCACAGTAGGGGAGTGAAACCATGAAAAGTGGTTCTCATGCAAGTGTCCAATAAAAGCCTTAAAAATGTCATTTTCCGGTACCAAAAGGGGGCCTACAGGAAAGATGGGGAGGGACTCTTTATCAGGGAGTGTAGTGATAGGATGAGGGGGAACAGTTTTAATCTGAAAGAGGGTAGATTTAGATTAGGTCTCGGGAAGAAATTCTTTACTCTGAGGGTGGTGAGACACTGGAACAGGCTGCCCAGAGAAGCTGTGGTTGCCCCATCCCTGGAAGTGTTCAAGGCCAGGTGGGATGGGGCTCTGAGCAACCTGGTCTACTGGGAGGTGTCGCTGCCCATGGCAGGGGGCATTGGAACTAGATGATCTTTAAGGTCCCTTCCAACCCAAATCATTCTATGTTTTTTCTGGGATAAAATCAGTGGAGTTTGGAAGGTTCTGTGGAAACATAGAATTGTAACTTGCTCATCTTTGTAAAGCATGAGAGATTTTATTTTCCTCCCTAGTGCTCACAAATACACAAGTATTTCTGCTACAGAAGGTAAAATTCATTTGGAACGGCAGCTAGATCTCCATGGGAGGTTAAACTGGTTGCACGTTTGCCGAAAGAGGGAAACTATGGACCCAGCTCTACCTCCTCGCTCCTCAGACTGCATTGTGTCATGCCCCTTTTAGCTAAAATGGATTCACAGTGTGATATTTCTGATTGAACAAAGGCAAGGGAAAGTGCTGCCCGAAGTCCGGGCTGGGATAAAGTGCTGTTCTGACGTGGATCTCCATCAGCACAGCAGGAGATGGAAAGAGAAAAAGTGATCCAACTGGCAAATGTAAGCCAGTGGCCAAGATAGTTTAAAAATTATTTCTTTTATGAAGCATAACATAGATAGTTTGCATGTTTATGCCTCAGTCCATGGGGATGACGGGAACAGTGTGCAGAGATCTGAACAGAGCCTTGAACCTTCAGCTACTCGAGCCAGGAGATACAACTGACCTGGCATGTCCTCAGGAGGCCTCAGGCTGCCCCCTCCAGCGACTGCTTAGAATGCATTAGCACTCCCAGCTGGAGGTTTTGGGAAAGTCATGGCCACCTGTATTTGACTTACCATCTTCTCTGTCATAGTCTAACAGTAAAAAAAGTCCTCGGTCCGTGTAGCAAAGCAAAATATTGTATAACTAGAGCATCTTATCCTACTTTTACTCTGATTTTTATCTTGGGCTTCAAAGTTGGGAATGTTTTGATCAACTGTTTGCGATATTGCAATGTCATCTTCGTTCTAGTTCCTCAAAAGACAGATTTCCAAAATAGTTTAAATTATCCAGTCATTTTAATGCATGGCTCAAGGGATCTTCAAAATAACTTGATGCAGCTGGTGTGAGTTTGGGGGAGGAAAAAAAAAAGTCCTCCCCTGTGTTTTCAGCTGCATTCATCACCCTAGGTCTTGTTCAATATTCATGTCTTCTACCTGGGATACTATTTTTGTCCTCAGTGATAACATGTGATTTTCTTCAAGATGAAACATATGGTTTATTTTTCTTGTCAAATTGCCCTTAAAATCTCTTGGATTTTTTTCTGGTATGTGTTCCTTCCAGGATTTAAACACTTGTTGTTGCTTAAACTTTCTTTATATTTATGATAGTGATCATTACTAGGTAGCAAATAACAGAAAAAAATGTTTTCTTTGTGCAGATGCACAAAGCAGCTTTCAAAACATCCTGTGTATGTTGCTGGATCTTACCTAATGTTTCCTCCTAACCCATCATTAATTACCTCAGTCTTACAATGTGGTCTTTGGAAATATCTTCAAAACCATTGCTGTGTTTTTTTCCTTAATGCCACTTCAGAAAATGAATCTAAGACAAAGTTGTTTAAAAGTGTGTCCTTGAAATATAGAGTGGGATTGAGTAGGGGGAAAAAAGATGTCCTGTACTGTTATCAGTCAAGTAGAAAGAAAATGATGAAAAATTATTTATTTATTAATTCCTAAGCCTCAGTTTAGTTAGACTCAATTCAACTGCTATCAGTCATCTGGTGTCTGAACTTGTTTGCTTATAGTTTAAAGAAACTAGTTGCAAGGTGATAATTGCTCTTTGTTCTAATCAGTCCACAATGGCTTCATGAGAAATGTATTTCAAGAACTTAAAACAGTCATAGGAACAAAAGTCGAAAGCTGTGGGAAGGAAAGCATGGGCTTCTCTTAAGGTGAGAAGATTAATTTCTCTGCAGATCCCATAGTTTAGGTAGATGAAAGGCAAGGCTGAGATGGCAAGGGAGAGTTCCCCCCAGCTGTGGTGTTCTCCAAGTGCTCTCAGCAGGGAAGTCATACAATCTGCTTAACACCAGTTTGACACAACTTCACGGGCTGATTTAGTTGCAGTCCATAAGTGAAGGTGCAATAGTATCTCCAATTAAATTAAGGAACAAGGTTTTTACCACGCTTGTGAAGTGGAAGTAAATATACAGGTCTTTGGAGCTGTCTTAGGAATTAATGCGTCTTAGTTACTGGTGCTAGAACACATTTCAGTGAGCCGTATCTATACTTTTTAGTCTTTTTTTTAAGATAAACAAGAATAGGTGCCACCATTCTGCTGCAGGTGTGCTTTCTGTGAAATGGTGCTTTAAATCTACTTGAGCATCATTATCGAAGAGACTCAAACAGTTTAGATCTTAATTGATATTAATAGGAATAACCCTCAATGACATGAACTTGGCAAGCCAGGAATTGCAGCTGTTCTCAGCAGTAGTGGCAGTAACAAAGATAATTAATTGTTTTTCCCTGGGAGATATATTTAGATTATACAATCTAAATATTCCATTCCCTGAGCCCTAATTCAGGCTTGTATTTGTTCTGCAAATACAGTAAATGAAACCAAAATTAATATTTTTTTTGACTGTCACACCGTAATATGAGCGATTGCACTTATTTTTAAGAAATTAAATATTTATCACACAAGCCTTCAAATGATGACTTAAACAGTTAATACTGTACATGATTTTGTTAGCATAAGATAAGCATGGATTTGATATTTTTTTTTTTTTTAAAAAGAAAAGCTTTGAAGAGTTGGTTTATAAGAGCTGGTACTTGAGCTGGCCCCAGCACTACTGCACAAAGGGTATTGTATTGAATATGGCAGAGCATGTGTTCCTGGCAGAGATTTAGACAAAAAATATTCTTGAGTGAGCACAGCTTCTTTTGCTAAGAACTTGAAGTTAGCATTATAATCCCCCAGGATTATTAAAGAATACATCAAGGTTCAGTCTTGAAGTGTTGAAGTGTGCAAGGATGCGTTAATGGCACCGTAAAATGTTAAGATCCATCGTGCAAGGGACCTCTGCCTGGGTTTTTGATTGCCAGGCTTTAAATTCTTTACGTTTCACTTAAAACATTGTTCTGAGTGGTACGGACACTTCACGGGCGCTTCCCCCGAAGATAACCCCAAACTGCGATACCATTGGAGTGCTGGGGACCGGGCACACGGCAGCACCTGGGAGGGAGGGAGGGAGGGAGACAGCAAAGCTGCGCTGCAGCAGGCGCCTTCTGCATCCCCTGCTTCGTGGCTGTGACACTGGAAATGGGCTGCGCACTTGGGGAGTGTCCTGGTTCTCGAAGCTGTAGTAGATACACCCACAAGAATGTTTATTCATATGCTTTAAATGTGTGGGTTTTATTAACACTTATTTTAATAGGGGTTGTAAAACTCATGCATTTAAATGCTGTTCTATAAAGCGACGTCGTTCTGAGCAAGGGTTTCTTTCACCAGTTATTTATTTCCACAACACTCAGTCTCTAGTGTAGGTATAATTTTGTCTACGCTGATAACATCCACCCTGAAAACCAACATGCCCGGGATGCTGCGTTGCTTGCTACAACAGTAATTTCCTATTACAGGTTTAAAGTCTGTGTATGTTAAAAACCAGAGAGCAGCCCCCGGGTGGGAGCTGCTGCTGTCTGTGCTGGGCTGGTGATGGAGGTGGCAGTGTGGGCTCTTACTGAGCAAAGCAGGTGCCCTCCGGCAGCCCCACAAACACCTCCCTTCATAGTCAACACATGAGGCTTTATTTCCCCCTAAACTAATATGGCACTAAACCACCGAACTAAACATTTACCTTTGTGATGTAAATATTTCCTAAGCTGAGCTTCTGTCAAATCCTGCAGTTATTTGTGCTGCTCGGTGAGAGATACAGACTTTGCAGGAGGAAAATCTGTCCTTTGTGAATGGGATGAAGCTCTTTTTTCACTTGCATCTTAAGTGAAATCTAAATTCTACATCATGCCTTGCATACAGCAGAAGTAATAGGTATGATGAAAACCTGATTGCACGTGATCTGTAGTAGTAGTGATTTGAATGTTTTGTCCTGTATCTTCAGCCTACTGCCCAGAAAAACTACTTTGTAGTGTATTGAAAGAAGTTACTTGAGTTCATCAACGGAGTTATTTCAAAACCTTCTTTCTCTGGATCTCCCTGTGTTACTTGGACCATTGTATGGCTGGAATATCAGTTGCTTAGGATGCAGTTGCACAATCTAGGTTGGCATTCAGTTCTGCATCTTTTCAACAACAGTGGATTTGAGCTGTAAAACTGCTTTTGCTGGTGTCCTAAAGTACAGTGGACTGCTCTTAATGAATCCCCAGCTAGGTGAAACTTAGAAATATGGTGCCATAAATTAAGACATGTAAGCACTAAACCGTATTGTGATAAACTGTGATCATAGCTGAGGCCCAACCAGCTCCTTCTGGAGTGTGTGTACATACACGTTTCCGAGGAATCGTAAGGACTGAGTCGGCTTCAGTGATTTAGCCCAGTCGCTGAGATTCTGT
Organism: Burhinus oedicnemus; assembly: GCA_008921705.1. Lineage (NCBI taxonomy): Eukaryota > Metazoa > Chordata > Aves > Charadriiformes > Burhinidae > Burhinus > Burhinus oedicnemus. The sequence continues at coordinate 1,304,174 of VFFE01007179.1, read as the reverse complement.
AGAACAGCTACAAAGAATAACTAGCGCAGCACCCAAGAAACAGCCTTCTCAGTAATTCCCTGATTCAAAATCACTCGCAAGTGAAATCATTCTGCTGCGGAGCTCCAAAGCCACGTCCGTCTTCTGGGGAGAATCGCCTGGTTGTATGGTTCTGCATCTCTTTCTTTCCTGCTGCTAGAATATAATTAAAGTTGCTAAAAATACATGCTTCATAAAATTGTTTTTTCTGTGTAGGCATCTGCTATTATTCTGTTCTCAAGGGAGGAGATGGTATAAGGTTGCGTGCTACTTAACTGTATTAAGTGGTCCGTACTGCGTAGAAGTAAGAGTGCTCCTTATTTATGGCCTGATCCAAAGTCCTCTGAGGTCTTTAAATTATAAAAAAATAAATAAAATAAAAAATTCAGAGGAACCTGCTGGCTTTGTTAGTTTTACAGTAATGTTTCTACCCATCAGATGAGAGGAGACTTCTGAACTGTGAACTACCAGCTTCATGCTAGCCTGTGAGAATTCACGTTTTTAGTGCTAAGGAAATTAGTAGAACAAATGGGGGCATAATTACTGCTCTTTTACAATACTGACATCATACCTAATTATGGTTTAATCTACAGAACATACTGTTTGTTTAATAAGTCCCAGCAGAGGTAGTTCAAGCATATGTTTTCACATCACCTGGAGGTAGCTGGGAACGACTGTGGCAACACTGTCAAGAAAGTGACAGTTTACAAGATTTTACGTATTTTACGGTATACGGCATGGCTCACCTTTGACATGCATGAAATCACTTAGAGGTAAGCAGTAATAAGCATTTAGAGCCAAAAGAGCTCAATGCAAAGACGGTCTTTGTTCCCCTTTATGTGTGGTAAAACCAAGGCATAATTTTCTTAGCGCAATCTCAGCAGCCAGCAAAGCTGGTAATAAAATCCTCAGCACCCCTCCTGCTGAAGTGAGACCTGGTTATTGCTAACAAAGGTTAAACATCGATCATCCTTTTGACCTGCTGAAATGATGATATCTGCAGGTTTTATCCTGAGCTTACTACCTGAGGATGTCTTTTCTTGATTTTTATTTAAAGCTGGCCAATTTTTCCTGAAAATGAAGCTCTTGGTTTCTCTCCTGTCTCCTCCGCCATCACTTGAATTCTAATTATTGTTCCCCACGTGTGGAAAGTCTCGAAAGTAACTTAAAGTTTTTTGGACAGAAGAGAGTGGGGACAAAGAGGAGCCTGAGTATGTGTTTGTGCTGGTTTTCCTCCAGCTGGTTTTGTTGTAAGGTGGGACCTTCCTCTGCGAAAGCCGTGGTATGTCATATTTATTCAGGTGCCCAATAACTCCTTACTCAGCACATCAGGCTTGTGAGCCTGATTTCCGAGGCTGCAGTGGAACTTTTGAAAAGTTAGGATTGCCTTGGCCGCCCTTGAATCCTCAGATACCAGGACAGTTTGAAGAAAGCAGTTATGTTAAAAATTGAAATGATTTCATCCTTGTTTTCCGTACAACTAAAAATTTCAGCACCTGTGTGGAATCCTGCATGCCATTGTATCGATTCTGTTCTTGGTGCTGTCTTTAGTTTTCTAATTGGCTGTTTCCATCGTCTTGACTGTCCTGTGTGACACAAATAGCCTTAGGGACTGCAGGGATCTGAAAAAACAATAGCAGATATAAGCCTTCCCATAGGAACACTGCCTTTGAATTAGATGTTACCCCCATAAGGATGCGGGGCTTTTTTTGTTTGTCAAGTGACTATGTGAGAGAATAAAAGAAGTTTATTGCCAAAAAGTTACTTGAAAACATTGTATCAAACATTGTCTTTATTGCCTCTTATGTCTATTTTCACACCTGTCTTTCTACAGTATTTTTTAAAAATGCAAGTTAACATTGGTGAAGGGTAATAAAATTTCACCTTAATAAGCCAAAGGAATAATTATCTAAACCTACAGTTCTTTGGTGTTGGCTTGCCTTTGATTAATTAAATACTTAATTTATGTGTATTATTGGGTTTTTTAAAAAAAATGTTAATGTTTCAAAACATTTAATAAATAAATTTTTCTGATTATTTTTGTAATAACATTAAATAACTCTGAGTGATAGTACTTGCTTTTCCTTGCATGATGAACCGGTGATAATCCTAGAATGCAACCTAAGCCAAGAGCTCCGTCCTGCAAGAAAGCTCTCATCAGAGAAGGAAGATTCCTAGCTTGCTTTAAAAATACAAGTTTTTGTTACCGGTCCATACTTGAGGCCTGGGATGGTCTTCTCATCCTTTTATCAACTCAGCTCTTCTCCCTAGTGTCAAAACCTTGACTGTTTCCTTCTTGTTTCCGAGGGGTGAATGGGCATAGGCGCTCATTAATCCTGCGTGTCGTTACTCAAGCCTCACCTAACTCACCCAGTGCTATTCCCACTGTCCTGGGTGGGATAATAAATCCAAGCAGGGTAGTTTCAAAACTTGTTTGTGGGTAGGTGGGTGACACTGTGCTGTTCTAGGTGATGCAATATGCATATACGTTGGCTATATTTTTACAAAGCAGAAAGGTACTTCAGATGTGAAGTCCATCCATTATTTTGATGTGATCCTTCTTTGTAACATTGTTGTTTTTGAAAGAATACAAACTGCCTTTGTAAATAGCATTTAAAATTTTCCAGCAGTAACTTTTTACTAAATATTAATCTTCCTACCTCTAAATAATATGTTTGCCTACTCAGATATTCACATTCAAGGCATACTGACAGCAGCAGCTAAAATCACAATATATTGTTCTCTGGTGGTGTGAAAATTATTATTCAATGAATACATTTCTAAATTATACCTTAAATTATCAGTCTTGGATCATGCTAGCAAAAAAAAGTCAGACCTGAACTGCAGAAGATCACAATTTTAACTACTTTCCTGACTGTTAAATTGCAATTAAGCCTATATTAGGCGACCCTTTGGTGTGCCGTTGAATTAATTCTTACAATTTAACTTAGAACTGTTGATTGGAGTTATTTAAAATAATGGCTATGACTTCAGCAAGGCCCAGCATATGTATGGAGGCATTTGTAGGATTGGAGTAAATTTTAAAATGATGTATATGAAAAATGGATTTTTTTGTTGTTGTTGCAAGTTTCTAGCGTTACTACCACATTTATATTTGTTCTGAGCTTTTTTGGTATTAAAGTTGTGCGGTATCCAATTTGAATTGAATACTTAACCCTGGTAATAAGACTCTTCTTTTAGCTGTTTATGTAGACTGTATTTAGAATGGAGTTTTAGCTTGGTTTTCTCCTAGTTCTTTCATCCTTCTAATCACTGAATTTAGTATAAGGATATCTGGCAGTCTTTAACCCCATTTCCCTGTAGATTAATTATTCCAATATAAAATGAA